>BMAV01007038.1:388670-422741 GCA_019973955.1 Trichonephila inaurata madagascariensis
TGTTACATAAGGCGTCTCGAATTCAATATGGCATTGATATTGAAATCATATTAATGAACTATAGCCAATTCTGCATAAATCAATTGAATTCCTTTTTTATTTGTTAACATGCATTTAAAAAAAAAGAATTCGAAAGAATAAAAAAATTTAGAGAAACATTAAAAACAAATAAGTACAGATTTAAACTGTGATCAAATATGATTTCTTTCTTTTTTTGTCAATCATTTTTATGCAATTTTCAAAATCAACCCAGAATTGAAAATATATAAGAAATGTATAAAATGCGTGTGTGTGGATTCCTTTTATTGTTAACGTAGACCAGGCCCAGATCTAGAGGCGAATCCACCCTTCGTGTCGTTTTACTTCAACCACCCCTCACTCTGTTTTTCCTACACCTGTTTTCTATACCAGGGCATTTAAAATTAAAAAAATTCTGAATTTCTTTAATATCCCGAAAATGAAAGAAAAATTATCTGAATAAAAGAAAGTCTGACTTATTCATTTAATGGGTCGGTGTGAAGAGCTTACTTCATCAGTAAAATTATGAATATAAAGCGAATGCTGACTACAGTCTTAATTTTCTTGAAAGAAACATCTCGCTTCAGATTCACGTAAATATAAAATTTAGCAGAAGTCTATTTATTTACACGGTCGGCTCGGTGGCTTAGAGATAGCATACCCCGCTTTTTAAGCCCAAGGTTGTGGTTTTAATCCCGGCTGGAATCGATCGAGATTTTCTGGATGCGAAAATCGTAGGCATGCATGTCATATGCTTATGTAACATGTAAAAGATTCATTGAGTATCAATTTGGCTCTGGTACTCTCGGAAAAATTAAATCGTGGCAATATTTAGCATTCGAAAAGAGCTTGAAATAAATCAATTCATGCGCCAAAATCTGCTAGTGGCATCCACCACTAGATGATTCCACCATGAAATGGCTCTCACATTTGGGAGCTTGCCGTGTCTGCAAAGGCTTAACAGCCAATAAATATGCAGCCCATTAGAGAAAAAAAAATATTCATACTCTACCTGTGAAAGCTATTTATACGAAAATAAAATATAAGTGTATGCGTATTTAGCAAAACAATTTGAAAAGCACGCGTTAATTACTAAATTAGAGGGATGCAACATTAGCTATTTGGAATTAAATCAGGAGAACGGCGAGAATTTGTGCGAAAATTTCCTAAAGAAAATTGGGGGAAGAAAAAACTTGGTAAGGTATTTTTAATGAAATACTCAACTAACTTGAAGTATCGCAAATTCGGAACTTTTAAAATTCTTCTTTTGATCATGTCAGAATAGCACACATGAAACTATAATCGGACCTCTATTTAACGAAGTCGCTAAATCCCGAAAAAAAGGTTCGTTATGTGGAAAATTCACTAGCGATGCATTTCCCATGTGTATTACGTTCTTGGTTCCAGGAAAAAATCCGTGAGATAGAGATATTCACAAAATAGAGGTTCGACTGTATACTTAAGGATATTATGACCATGGTTTTAAAATGTTCGAGCATCAACAATCGCAAATACCGCTGAAGTTAATCCACTATGGATTAAAGAGGACATAAAGTAGATAATTTCTCGATTTTTGGCCTTGTGGAAAGCATTTTATTAAAGAGGATATGCTTGGTTTTAGTTGATAGGAGAAATAAGGTGATATTATGGAAGTGTTGAAGAAATACATTCGTAATCAATCCTCCATTAATTCGGAATACTGGAGAGCCGAAAATGAGCTAATCGAATACATTTTAACAATCATCGCAGCGTTAAACATTCTGCATAAAAACCACGTTAATGAAACTAATATTCATTATTGAAAGAAATTTTGAAGCATGTGGGATTTTATTTATTTTCTATAGTTTATTTCATTGTTTGGCTTATCTTTTGTTTGGTAATGGAAGAGATTTAAAACCAACTTTAAAAAACGTTATATAGTACAATTTTTATACCCAAATAGCTAATTATTAACCAATTACTTATATGTATTACATTTTTTTAAACTAAAATATTAAATTAACTCTCTCATTTGCAAGTTCGTCAATAATACCTTCTAAATGAATTCCTTCTGACAATTCTACCTTTATTGCAATTAGACTGAAATTACTCAATCTCTCTTGGCACATAGACTACCTTAAGTAACACTTAATTATTTTTAGTTTAGAGAAACTTCTCTCTCTCGCCTGTTGTAACTGAGACTGGCAGTTAGTTATATATATTCTTAAGACTACAGAAAAGTTGGAAAATGATGATAATAAAATTATTTTCTTCAAAAAATTTCAAATCTTTTGGAGAGGCTTATGTCTTAAATGAACCTGTGTATAAATTTTGTATTTTAGATATTAAGCGGATGGGGGATAGTTTTGAAGATAAAATATAAATCTTTATTAAACAGAAATACGTAAAATTGCTAATTATTAAATTTGTACGCAGTATTTTTTCAGTTAAGGTATCCGACTACCCTAAAATCATGATTTTTTTTTTTTAAAAAATTGACAAACTTTTTTATGGTTTCATTTTATAGGCCATCTTATTAGCTTCATAAAAATATCAGTTTTTTAAAAATTTTTCTCTTCACTAGAATAAAAACTACAAGTGTTTTAGTAAAAGCAGATGCCATAACTTTACATAAGATGTCAAACTTTAAAATGCGTTTACTCGAAATGTTTTTTTTTTCGAAAAGCTCAAACGAAGACAGCGATTGCTCAAAAAGTTTTTAAAATAATTTGCTGAAATTTTTTGTGTAAGTTCTGTATAACAGTAGAAATGTTTTAAAATTCGGATTTATCAATCACTGAGAGAGATAAAGTGCTCTAATTTTTGAAAAAATTAAAATATCTCTTATTATTAAGGTCATTTCAAAAAGAAATAACATAACAACACGCCAGAATTGAAAAATTGTTCATAAACTTTTGGTACAGAATGGGCCCCGTTTATGCTATTTTTTGTAAATTTTTACCAATTTTTTCCTATTTTAGTAATAATAGCTTCTTTTTTTCTTCTTAATTTTAGTCTTTTTTTCTTAAAATGCTCTAAATAAATCTAGAAACCACAAAAAACTCCATATCTCCATTTTTTTTTTAAAAAAAAGTTGTCGCAAGTAGTCGGATACCTTAATTCATCCGTTTAATAATTTCATCAAATAAAACAACTTAAGATTTAACCATATATTATATAAACAATTTCAGAGTTACAAAATAAGTAATAATACGCGGTTGTGCTGTTAAAAATGTAAAGCAGAGACCTGAATTTTTCCCATTTTAGCAATAAAATTTCAATTCCATGAAATCAATATATTCTTCTACTTTCATTTGCTCTATTACCACTCACGATTGCCGATACAGTTTCAGCGTGTCCGCGCCAGTCCCACCAAACCCTCCATGACCTCGCACTTGCCACGCCTGTCGGATGTCCTTGTTTCGATTCGTTCTGCTCAACTTCATAAATTTCGTTTCACCCAGGAGCCCCTGCTACGCAACCACCCCAACCAGACAGCATGGCTGCGGAAGCTATTAGAAAGCCTTTTCGTCTGCGCGAAAACAAAAGGCCATGACACGATTTCTGACGACAAACCGTCTGGAATACTCGCTCATTCCCCAGAAGGATGATGACTTAGGGAGTTACATGATCATTTGTATCTTACACCTTTCTAGAGGGCCAAGGGCTGAGAGGACCAGAAGGTTACCGCCGAAGTGGGGCATATTTATTTTAAGGGCGTTGTTTAATGCGAATCGTGGAGCTATCCGTTCTACACGAAATTATCCACCTTAACGTTTAAGCGATCGTTAATGGCTCCGGTGGAAAAGGACTTGCCCTACTTAGCGCGCATCTCAAATGTGGGTCAAAGTTTCCGTAGTAATGCCTAGTGTGAAAGTGAAAGTGACTAGCCGTTTCGGGATAACTCATTCATCAGGGGTGGAATTTGTGGGCGCCCTTTTCTCATTGTATTTCGCGGTCGTCGTTGTTACTATTCCGGCAAGGTCGGCCAAATAACGGAGCGTGATTGGAACCGCAAATGAGCCTCTAATGCTACTGACCCCATTTTTGTGGCAAAATTTTCAATGAATAGGGGGACTTAATTCTCATGTGCTTTTTGTAATCTATACCTTTTCTGAAAACTTGTGTCTCGGACAGACGATAATTAATGAAGATTCTTTTTTTTTAAAAAATTTTTTTATCTGATTTATTTTAAGGTTTGGATATTCGTTGAATGAAATACAATTTTCTTTTCCTAAGAACATACTAGCTTGAGAATTAATATGAATGAGTTTGAATTTCACTTTTTAAAATCTTAGTTCTTGAAGATGCTGCTATCAAACACGAATGATTTGGCCTAGTAAATTATTTGTTCTCATTTCCAAATCAGATTTATTTCGAAGTTTGAATATTAGATGGAAAAGAGGAGGCACAAAACTCTTTAATTACAAATACCTTTAATCTGTTTTAAATACATGCTCTATTGGAAGTAATTAATGATAAACTCTTGGTTAGAAGTTCTTCATATTTTCAAATACTAAGATATTAATAATAACTATAGAAATTATAAATTTTCAACTATTATTAAAGTCAGTGATGGTGATGAAATGTACACAATCCTAATTGTAATATATATATATATATATATTTATTTATTTAAGGAAATATTGAAATAATACAGTTAAAAGATATACGGAAAAATTTTCATTATTTTAACTAAGTTACATATTCCATTTCAAATATTCGAATTTTAACTTAGACACTGCATTTTATTGAATGTTACTGTAGGAAATAAAAATATTTAAATCTATAACTTCTCACTGAAATAATGATAGTAAGAAGAAGAAGAACAATAAAAGCTAATACAATGTCAGGTGCAATAGCATATAAGTTATGGCAAAAATTGGCAGGCTAAAGATTTGGTTAATTCAATCCTATGATCAATTCCATAATTCATCCATTATTTTATGAAAAATAAATGGTTACGACTTATATATTTTTATGTTTTTAATTGATTGGAAAAAATTTACGAGTTAAAACTGCTCAATAACGAATATAAATTCGATATTCATTAAGTAATGATTTAAAAATGCTAAGTTTTAATTTTTAAAATATGAGAAAAAAAGAACGGGGGCGTATATTAAAACAAACAAAATCATGAAAATATTTTAATGTATGTTATTTTTATCAATAAGTTTGAAAAACAAATATCGTGTTGGAGAAAAAACTTGTTTCAAAAATCAATTTTGTTTCCATCTTTTTAAAAACAAGAGTTTGTCTACGCATAAAAAGATTTCTTTCCTTTCAAAAATAAAAGCAAAACTTTCATGTTTTTGAATCTCTCAAATATACTCTGTCAACAAATATAGAATTCTCATCCTAAAACACTGAAATATTTTACTGGTTTCCACAAAAGAAAAACAGCTATTTCGGAACAATCAATTTCATCTATTAAAGTTTTATTTTATTTTTAAAAAACTAAAGGAAAGGGTTTTATTTTGTGATAAAATTTGAATAGACAAAGCGTATGAAAGTAAAATCAGTTTATGATGAGATACGAATAAAAAAAGGTGACGATTTCATATAGAGAAATAGATAATGAAAAATGTGAAGTTTTCTATGAAAATCAAAAGTTACGCTTAAGTTGGAAAAGAAATTATTTGAAATAAAATGTCTTAAAAATATTATGAAAATGTGTCAGATTGAAAAATATATTTCAATGCAAAAATAAACAAATGTCATGTAACATACCAAATATTTTCTCACCAAGAATTTATTTTGATATGCGTCACAATCAACATGTCATGCTAGAGTATTTCCAAACGTTATCGTATTATTTTTTAAAAAATTCAAAAACCGCTTTTTTTTTTTTGGATTTCCCATTAGAACACGGAAATTTATATTTTCCCTGTAAAATTACAAGTAGTCGTTGCAATAGTTTTGAGTTCATAATTATATCAAACTATCGCTACAAATATTTTAAAAATGCTAATAATTCGTCTTATTTTCCTTTTAATTTAATTGAATTCTTAGTGATTCATACTTTTGGATTTGAAATTGCATTTCAATTTTAAACAATTTGTAGTTAGTCAAGCTGAGGAACGTAATTTTCAGCGTTGCTAAAGGAAGTATCGTGCTAATGTATAAGTGCGGAATTTAATCCTCGAAACCATATTACCTCAATGCAACAGATAAAAAAATACCCCAAGTCCTTTCATAATTTCCATTTTAAAATACAGTATATTTTAAATCTACAGTGATATGATAATATTTTAAGACTAGTTTTAAAATTAAAAAGAAAAAAAAATAGTTAGATAAAATCAAGCAGGAAATACAATTAAAGATGATTGGGAATATATTAAACTACAAAAGATAGGCTTTCATCTGTTAAAATCAAGATTTTCTCACAATAAGTGCTCTGGCCTATACAGCAAGGTTTAAATTTTCCAACTAACTAACATTTAGCAGCACGAAAAAAGTAATATCTGAAAGTTGTAAAACAGAAAATCTTTCGTTAATTTGATACACAAAATGGAAAAAGAAATACGTTTACAGTAATACAATACCTTGTTTTTTTTTATTTAGAACATTTATGCAGTTTTAAACATTAAGTAATGTTATGACATCTAAGAACCATTACTTTGAACGAAAGTTATAATAAATCAGTGCTGACCTCCTTTTTTAAGAAATTCCTAAAAAAAAAACATATCTTTCCAATGTATAAATAAATATCTATCTAATCTGTTCGTCAATGTTTTAAATACTTAATATTTATTATTTATAAGTTAGAATTCTAAAGAATTTTCCAGAGTTTTCAAGACGATCACCTTTTCATGAGTATCAACCAATAATTTTAAAACGAATAATGCGAAATAAATTCAAAATAAAACGAAGAATTAGGAAAAGATACTATTCATCTAATACAGAGCTTCAAAGAAGAGAATAGGCACTAAATACATTTTAGATTACAACCTCGAAAAAGACCGCAGCTAAATTAATAAGTTTGAAGCGCTTATTCAAGATTCCCAAACAAAGAAAACCATCGATTAAATTAAGTTTTTTATGGCTCGAAGGTTTTTAGCTTCTCACAATTATTTTTTCTTCACTCGATAGAAGTGAATGAACTGAAATAAATGAAACCCTTGAAAATTGAATCCAACCACAAAGGCGGCAAGACAGTATAACCTCGACGCAAGAAATTGAGAAGGTCGTCTACTTGTGAGAGTTCAGACGCAAGGTCATTACAAATGGAAACTGACTGACGCTTGCATTTCAAAAGAGGAAAATGGCTACAGTAGTGGAAAATAAAAATAGAACGAATAGAAAATTTAAAATATTCAGTAACTTCAACAAATTTTTCCTCTTTAAAACTGTGAATGATACTTTTACGAAATTTATTTGTTAGCTATAAAAAAAGATAGCAATGGAAATTTCACTGTGAGGAATGTTTTTTTTTTATTTAAATGCACTAAAATTATTTAAGGAAGAATAAATAATTAATCCAATATATATGCATTTGCATAAAATTTTTCATATGTATAAATACGCATACACATCTTTTTAATACAATGTGTTCACCCTAAACTAATGATAAAATTTTAAATAAGTTAATAATAAAATAATTTGCATAAATATATGATACATTAATAATAATTAATATACAATGTATTAATATTATAAATTTATACAATGCATAAAAATTAATGATTAAATAATAAATTCACGAAAAACAAATATTACAACTTAAAAGCACTTTTTAAGGCTTTCTTCGGGTTAATGCAGAAGAATTTCCCAACCTGAGAACATTTCTCAAGTAAAATAAATTTCTATTTTTTAAAAAAAAAATTATAAGCAAAATATTGCTACTTTTCTATAAAAACTAAAATTTATTTTGTTGCATTTTAAATACTTTTATTGATGAAAATTTAAAACTCATTTCAATTTTTCACATTACTTAGTTTTGTTCATTTCATAATTTTTGTGTGTTCTATTTCTTGTGGGAGAGCCCTGGCTAGCAATTTAAAAAAATATAAAAACACGACCTAGTTCGAAAACTCAAAAATCGAACTTATTTATCTTATTTCTTTCCAAATCCTTCGAAATAATTTCAAATTCGGATGAATAGAAGAATGACGTAACTTTTCGAACGAAAAAGGTAAGTTCGTAATTACAAAATTCTTTTCTTTTTTTTTCTTTTTAAATTCGTAATGGAAAGATTTAATATTACTTGAGAAATTCCCATTCTGATGTAATGCTTAAAGAAAAGCAAATAAAGTAAAGCTTTGCCTTAAGGTATTGCTTTCGAATCCATTAAAAACAAATAATCCACAATGTGAAATACCATTCATAACATAATAATGAAGCGTTCATCCACACCTTAGAGATTATACAAGATTATAAGCATGGGCTGTTGGCATAATCTAAAACAGGGGTAGGCAGACTTTTTCAGGGCATTGGCTACTTCTACTTTTTTCAAGGTGTTGCGGTCCACCCCCAGTGTTAGGGGTTCACGGGCCCGGACACTCCTTCATAGCCCTTGACTTTTTCCCCGATTCATTATAATTCCATGTAATATAATACGTAAAATGTAATTAAGAAACTATTATTAATTTTTTATTAATTAATGTTAATTATTTATTCAGTAATTTATTTTTTGCTGTTTTTATTCCCTACAATCGACAAAATCAATATATATATATATATATATATATATATATATATATATATACGTTAGGCTGTGTATTGGGGTATGATATGAGAATTGCAGACCTTCGACCCTTTACCCCCTCCGCTTGAAAAATTCTTGCGTGCGCTACTGTCCAATGTCGTAGGTGTGATGAGGTAATGAAAGAGGTTAGTATTATAACTTAATAAATACAGAATATGTATTTACCTACAGAACTAAAATAAGCAAACACCGCGTTTAAAGCAAAACGCAAGATCTAAACTTAATAATAATAGCCACAAATATAATTATATCAAATGATGAATTTATTATGAAACAATTCAAAATACATTAGAAAATAAAACATTTTTATCTTAAGTTAGTTTTCGTTGCTATAGTCAGTAGAAGACAGTCTGCGTACTGTAAGCCAATCTAGAATTTTCCGTATATAATTGCTAATTGCTAAAATCTTCAGGCGGTCACCCTAAAATGTCTTAGTGGTCCACCGGTCGATCGCGATCGACGTAATGCCCACCCCGGATCTAACATAATGAAAAACTGAGGGAATTGTTCTTTTTGCTTTGTGTTTAATCACAATGCGATAAAAGAAAAAAAAGGGGGTGGAAGGGGAAAGAATTGAGATTTCTCGTCCGTCAACAATGTGATGAGTTTTCTCGGAATTTACTGTTTTCTGTGTGTTGTTGTGCGGATATGGGAGTGTTCAAATCGTTAATCGACGTGAAAAAAAAGATGGTATTTCCCATAATGAGCCACATTATGTTCAGAAACCACGAATTTCAGAGGTTCAAAATTATAGACAAAACATAAAACATCAGGATTACCAACAAAAGTGAAAGAAAGTTTTGAACATGAAGAGAAATAGTTTTTTAAGCTTTCAGGTTTGTATGTTATTTTAGATTAAAAGAAAACTATACTTTTTTCAATACTACTTTTTCTTCGTGTTCAAAAAAAACATGAAAAGAAATAGTTTTTTAAGCTTTCAGGTTTGAATGTTATTTTAGATTAAAGGAAAACTATATTTTTTTCAAGCGTTGTATTTTTCAATTTGTTTATTTGTTGGAAAGAAAGATGTATTTTATTATTTTATAAGGAAAAAAGTGTTTATCCTTTAAAATTGACTTAATTGTATGTAAAATCATTCATTGCTGTAGAATTTTCAAAATATCATTAACAAATACAATTAACTTGAAATATAAAAATAATTCAGAGACCCATACGTTACTTGATTTTGCATCATAGACATAGAAAACTACGCAAAATATTTTTCACACTCGCAGCATAGAGCCCCTTATTTCCTTTATAAATTTTATAATCGATCAAAGATTTAGAAAATTGGATTCGTCTCGTTTTCTCATCCTTGGAAAACAGACCTTGTGTAATTGCAGGAGTGAGTAAATTTTATTTTATTTATGATCTTAATGAATAATATAAGATAGTTTCAAGTAGTTGGAAAAGCATAAGTCATATTATATGCTACACTCTAAAAAATCGAGATAAATAAAAAGAAACACAAAGAGAAGTTATCTTATATTAACATTATTTCCTTTGATATAACATGTAAATGATTATGGTTGTTTTCACTTATTGTTAAAAATGGGACTCAAATCCAGAAATTCTTTTTTCAGTTTTATAAATGCTTCAACATTGCTAGTACATTCTGTCTTCATAAAACTATACAGTGTGGTGTATTAGAATGTTACTCATTCAATCTGTCTTTCCCTGTATAAAATAAGTTTCATACTTCTTTTACGTCGTAATGCTAAAATATTTAGCTTTAACTTTTTATTATAAAAATATGGCTTCACAATTATTTCCCTCTGAATTTGGAATTATTTTGATACTAAGCAAAGTCAACCTTAAAGTTTGGTGACAAAAAATCGAATGTCTGAAGCTTGAGATCATCATAATAGTTCATCCAAACGATATGTAATAAATAAATTTAAATTTCAGTAGTTAAAAAAATAAAAAATAAATTAAAATCCATTCAATTCCACACTTTCATTTAAAGTTGATTTGGTGAACTCGCTTTGAAACAATACTTTATAGAAAGGCTCGCGTACAGTATAAAGATCACGAGTCAACTTTCCAGAGAGGACTTTTAATTGGATTAAAACAAGAAGCAGGGTGGTTAAATTAAAGGATCGCACGCTATTTGAGTTTGAATAATTCAATCATTGGACGATGTTGTAAATAATTGTCGACCAATGATAAAACCTCAGCAAACTGATAAGAAGCAGCCAACTTAGTGTGAACATAGAACTTGAGAACAAAGTAAGACTTTCACACCTGATTCGTCATTGTCAACAATCGATCGGGTAACTGGAAAGGCAATGATTATAAGGTTCCCTGATAGGCAAACTGGAGAACGGAGTCTGAGTTTAAGGGGATCCGATAAACGTGTTTCAAATTTCATTTGATTTTTAGTATCACTGACTGAAGTAGAATTGCTTTGAGCAACGAATTCCACTTCCAAGAGAACATTTTAAGACCAAAGAAGGCGTACGTCCAGTGGCGTATATACCTCTTTTATAGGATGGGGATTACATTCTAAAAACAAGTAGAAAAAAAAACGACGTGGCGTAAACTCTATGCTAAAAATGAAAAATCTGTTACTCTGTGGGAAGGATTTGAACTCCCACAAACCCCACCTTTGAGTACACGCCACTGCGTTTATCTGTATAAGTTCAGCACCAACAGCAGATTCTAGTCTGATCGACGTTATTCACGCAGCCTGATAACTGGGAATAAGAAGCTATTGAATACGATGGGCGAATTATCCCAGTGATTTTACGTGATATTTTCACAATATGGTGGTATTTGGATGATATTCTCTTGTTTTGTCCTTCCTTTCACACCACCTCGACCCTTCATTCAACAGGTCACACACCTGTTATTGTCATTGGCTTCATGTTTGTCAAAACTTCCCTCCACAGCTGTATCATCAAATATTTCTCCAGTTAAGTACGTTCAGAATTTTATGAACAAATAAACACGAAAAGAGATATCTCTGAATCAGTTTTATTGATTAATTTGGCAACGAACTGCATAATTTTGGACCATAGTTAAGAGATGAGAATGACACCTGAGTAGGTGCATTACTCTCAAACTGCGACATCATGTCAATGTGAGGTTTTTCAACCTCGATAGATTTAACATGCATCAGCCTCTCTAAAACAGCATCAAGACTTGAACCCAGTTGGTTCTCTCTGTATATGTAGATACATTTTTAAATAAAACGTTTAAGTTCTATCAAATTTTATTCTTATTGTTTATATACATATCGTTACATTTATCGATTTGGGTCCTATTCGATACTTTTTCTGAATATTTGTGTTTTAGAGGGGATATAAATCTAATTTCTTCAATTAAAATTATAATATTTATTTAAAATATAATTTTAAAAAATATCCACAGCAACTGTGATCCGTAATATACGTACAACTACAACTTGTCATTAAATAAATCTTATACACAATGATTAATTATTACACAAAATAAACTTAACATAATGTTGGTTTAAAAGAAAATCTAAATTTAATTTATATTCGTTAATTTTCTAATAAACGCCCTTAAAAAAAATTAGAATGACAACTTTATCTCGCTAAAGTATATAACATATTTTGTAACTCTCACAATATAAAAACATGAATTCGTCAACACCAAAATAACATTCCTAAAATAGAAAATTTAGAACTACTTTTTATTCAAAATACTATATTCCAACCACATTTGTTTGAGTCGCTTCGGTAATAAAATATTATTTTAAGCCACACGAAATAAACGAACAAGTTTTACGGATATTTTTGCGTGATAGTATTATAATTATATTTGGCAACAGTGCGAAAACAATTTAATAACACAGATAAGCATATTTAAATTTCAACGCTGCTCAATACTTTCCAACTCGATTCTGCAACACAACAAAAATCTAGCATATTGATTTTTTATAATGGTATTATTGAACCCGGTAGTGTACAGACAAATGATGGGCTGTTAACTACTAAAAAAGCACGAATCTTTTGTAGTTCCGAGTACAAGGGATAGAAAACTATGTAGATTCACGTTTAAAGAATCAGCAGAAAAGCAGGCTAATGAGTTTCATCGGGGCATATGAAAGCAATTCATTCAAGTCACGTTTGTAAAACTGTATAATTAGCCATGCCTTAAAAGAAATTAGTTCAATCTGTCATTCCGTTTGAATCTGACAAGCTATATAATTATGTACAGCATTCTGGAAAAGATGCTGGCCCTCAGAAAAAAAGGTACTGCGTCGCAAAAAGAGAACAGTCTGCATACATTAAAGCTGACATGAAGGCAACAAAGTGGACAACTACACAAAGATGAAAAGTGTCTAACAACTTTTTTTTTTTAGTTTGAACTTTCCGTTTCCTTTTAAATGTTTCTAGAATTCAGGTGGACCTATTTGCAAAAATAAGTAGGTGTTACTGAATGAAATAGAATTTGTAGAGGCTGCTCGAAACTTTTAGTACAAAGAAGATAATGCATAGTAAGCAAATGTATGAATAAACTGAATTTTCAAGTTGTCTTTGCCCTACTTTATATTTAGACTTAATAATTCTTTCTATTCTTTACCTATTAATGCATCTTTTTTAAAAATTAGTAGAAAAAAAAAGAAATGAATAGTTGAATAAAAAGTATATCTAGAAAAGGTTTAAATGTCAAAATAATAGATACAGAACTTAAGAAATTAGGTAGCATTTAACAATTGTAAGAAATGATTTTTTTTCTGGAAATAAGAAATAAAATGCTAAATATTTGAAAAATAAGTATAATAAACATTACCTTGATTTCTTTAAACAAAAATATGTTTGATTGGGTATTATAAAAATTAAAAAAAAATTTTAATTCAATACACGTAAACGAATATATTTCTATTCCTTAATTTTTTTTGAATTAGTTAAGATAACTCAAAATTAAATTAATTTTCTGATTAGCTTTTTTTTAATGCGAAATACCATCATGAAAATTCTGAAATTTAAAGAGAAGATATTCCAAATCAACACGAGAATTTTAAAACATAAAAAACTAAAATAAAATATTTTATCTTTGAATAAAATCAAATTAATCAATTCATAAATTCGAGTATTTTATTTACAGTTATTGTGTTATTTTATAGAAGTAATAACATATTAAAAAAATATTATGATAACTTGAAGTACGTAAATTTTTTTTAAAGAGATCGCTATTATTCACATGCTTATAAAAATTATTAAATAGTTTACATTTAAAAAATAAAGTAGATGTATTTGATTTCTTAATAAGAATCAGCGAATAAGAATTGTAATAAAATTTGTAACTTTCGAGAACTATACTTAATTTTATGTTTAAATCAAATCAACTGAATACTGTTAAAAGTAAATATGGAAATTTGTTTAAATGAGATAGAGAGTAATACAGGGGGCAGTGAAGAGAAGTACCTTATTCTGAAAATTAATAAATAATTAAGCTAATAACAAATAAAATCCTAATCCTAATCAAAAATCCTAACCTTTTTACTGCAAGATAAAATTATAATATAGAAAATACCGTGAAGTCAGGAAAATTGAAAAAGTTTTAATTACCTATGTATAAACCAATAAAATAAAAAAAAAAAATCATTCCATGTACTAACCCTATAAACAAGTATTTACGGCAACTTCCACTTAACAGACAAAAGTTCTTATTGCATTCAGATTCTTGCAATGAACATTTGTTCGTTTTGATCTGTGCCAAAAAGTTTCTCCCAGAACTATTGTTTCAGGACCTCGAAATGTTATTTCGAAATTTCCCGTTTAGAATTTTTATCTCACTTCTTGGAACCAAATAACGATTAAACGAATTTATTCTGGTAATCTAAAATCAAATATTTCTATCGCAACACAGAACAATGCTGAATTCCGATTTTTAAAATCGTTTACTCTTTGACCAGCTTTCGGAATATAATCTTTTTTGGCAATCATTCTAAGTAAGATTTACTGAAAAAGTCATTGAAAATCTTTTCAGTTTATATAAAGGCGCGTAAAAAATGCAATGTATTTCTTTGTCTTACAATGAATTTTACAATACTTTATTAGTGAATTTATACCATGAAAAAATAAATTACAACGTAAGTAATACAATTTTGGCAACATACTAAATGTATAATAAAATACTAATGTTCATTAATTTTTTAATTTAAAACTATTATTTTCTTTAAAATCAACTAATATTTTGTACACTGAATTAAAAAAAAAATATCAAAAAGGATATCAAAAAGCAAAATTGTTAAAAGCTGAAAAATTGAGTTTTTTTAGTAAAAAAACAAAAATATGAACTGCATGTTCTAAAATAAAACATTCGCTTGAGAATCTGGTAAAAACAAACGCAAAAATTAATAAAAATTAAGCAACAAGCATAAGATTTTGAAATAATTTTGGGTAGAAGGTGATTGGTGAGAAAATTAATGAATCAGCAAGGGAGAAAAACAAAAACGAGAGACAGGCGATAGTTCAATATGCTTGCCAAAATAAAGGTAGGAAGGACAAGCAAAGTCACGAACAGGATTACAGGAAGGGTTATTCGTGTTCTTACGAATACCTGTTAACTTTTGCAACAATCTTGGGTCTTGTTACAGTGTAAGCTGCAATTGTAATGTTATTGGCAATTTGACTTGCAGGTTGAAACGCCGCTGACACTCCACTTAAAGGTTCAGGCATATTATTTGCAGATAGAACCGGACTGCGGTAAGTAAAATTGACAACAGGCTTAAGAGAAGGAATACGTCGTGGCAGAAGGCCAGAAGCATGAGATAACTTGTTGTCAAGGCAGGCAAAACTAAATTAACGAGCAAGAAGAGCATTAACAATATTTTAATAATTGAAAGCTAAATAACTATCGCAAATGTGTATGAAAGTTAGACAAACGTTCAATTCAAACACAATGAGGAAAGAAAACCCGGAAAGGCATACATATTGGAAAATGCACAGAAAGTAGATGAAATATTTATAAGTATTGTATTTGCGCGTTCCATAAATTTGATTTTTAAATGTGTTTTATTTGAGCTTTTAAACATAGCAAACTCTTACAAATTTTTATGTGCTCTTCTTTGAGAATCAAGAAAGAACACACTATAATCAATTTAATATGATTTTTTTCGCTATGATGATTTCACTGCATAGCTTCGTTTTTAAATGACATAATCAAAGCAAACAATTAATCACAAATTTGTTGACAATCGTTTAAAACATTATTTTCAGTATTAGAATACTTTTTTTTTGAAAAAAAAATAGGATAATGCTATTTATAAATATAAGAATTACCTAATTATTGTCTTACCTGAAAACGACTCCAAGCCAGTGCATTAAATAGGGAAAGAATAAAAAATAAAGCATTTACGAATGTAATGAGGTTTTTAATATTTTTTTTACACCCATTTAACAATATATTTTTTTCCAGAGTGTACGCGAACGAAGTTAATCATCATAAAATATTACACAGATATGGAATTTTTGAAAATAATTATCTGATGCCTAGAAAAGAAATTTGGTTACCAAAAACATGCTTGTCAATGAAAAAGCAGGGAAGAAAAAGAAATAAATTCATGCATGTAAGTAGGCATTACAAAAAAAAAGAAATGGTTATTCGTGTTCGTACGAATACCTTTCAGCTTCTGCAACTACTGGGGCAGCTACAGTAGTATTTATTGTTACAGTAGCGGTATCAGCAATATGATTCGAAGTAGGATACATCATTGGCACTCCGTTTATAGGAAGAACTGGATTGCAATAACTGACATTTGTATCAGACACAAGAGGAACACATTGGGGCAGAAAGCTAGAAGTACGAGACAAGTTTGATGTCAAAGCATGTGGCAAAGCTACATTACTAAGTAAAAATAACACAAATAATACAATAATAATGATAAGTTACACATAATGTTGCTTAGGTGCACAGGAATTATTGTAAAGCATATTAAGAAAATGAAAATCTAAAAAACAGCAACTAAATACGAAAGTAAATGTGTTAGAATCAAAACTGCACAAAGGGAAGCCTAAACGTTTAAAATAATTATTTTATTCTAAAGTCTTTTTGTGTGAAACAAAAATTAAGTTAAAATAATAAGAAATTAAGTTTAGCTACTAGAAGATAAATATATTTATATTCACCAATACTACAATGTGTGCAATCAAAGGATGAATAATTTGCAATAATCCCGTGTGATTATCGTAACAATCAATTAAATCTTTAAAAAAAAGACAAATATTTATATTTAGCTACTACTTGAAAAAATAGTTCAATCCTAAGATTCTAAATGAGAGAGAAAATTGTAACTATATATATAATTCTTTATACTATATCTTTTAAACTTTCAAAAATATTGCGACAAATCTTTTTGCAATAATTTTTAAAAAATGTTTCATTGAAAAAGTTTGGGCAGTTATTAAAATATTCTTTTGTTAAAATATTACACATAAATTATTAAATTTAATTTTTGGTATAGTAATATCATGGGGGAAAATAAATAAATAAATCACAAGTTTACACTTCTCTACAATAATATTGCAACAAAATGAAACAACAAAGATTGTAGAAATCTGATTAATATGAAATATTGTACATTTACTATAATAATTATCAAAAAAGTAAAGAAATATTCAAATCATCTCTATTTATTCAACTCGGAATATGGTTTACCATGTGAGAAAATAAATAGCTCGTCTCATATAAATTGTCACACTGTACCACATGGGTATGCAAATCACGAAGATAGGCGAATGGATCCCCTTTCAACAATAATCGATTGATAATATTGGAATTGCATCAAGGAGAACATGTACAGAAGAGTTACAATAATTTAAGATAATACATTGGGTCTTTTAAATCTGTTTACAATAATACAAAAATTGTATGACCAAGCAATGCCGTGTTAAAAAATGAAGGTTGGATTTTCACACTTCGTAGGAAAGGCTGTATAATTATTTGCATGATCAAAACAACATAGCATTAAGCTACCGTGTTTCATGGAACAAAAATAGAAAAAAAAAAGTGTCTGTTATAACTACTCATAACAAGTTTCGAAGTAAAACCAGTTTTTACATTAAAGCTTCGGAATGGCGTTTATTTCGTTGCACCTATATTGGTTAAAGAGAAGAGTCCTTCATTCTAACGTCCATTGTCGACAATTTGTTTTCGACAGTTTGAGAATGGTGAATGGACATGTATCTCTCGCTGGAGGTCTGATTTATAGTTCAATATGCCAAAAAAATTTTTATGGTTGGTGTAAATAATTCTAAATTCCTGAGTTAAGTAGAAAGTATCCAAGTTCGATAATAGCATTTTCATGAAACAAAGATCTATAGCTAAAATTTCGCCATCGGTCTTCTCTAGCATTCCTGCTTACAATCACTAATATCGCAACACTGAATAACTTTTAGGTAACTAATAAGACTTGCATAAAAATGCTTAATAATCTGTCAAAGTGATAAATCAACGTCTCTAAATCCAAGATATTATAAATCGATTATGTCCTCAGCATTTGCATTAGATGATGATAATCAACATATGAGCCATTATAAAGTATCACGTGGTCAAGCTAAATATTATGGGAAAATCCATTCCATCATGTTCTTATTTCACCTAATTCCCACTCCTATATCCTAAATTGGTGCTATGGAAATAATTTGAATATTTTATCTACACAGACAATTATTATGATTTACTTAAGCTCAAGGTACTTTCTTAATGGTGTTGAAATATTAATGCAGAGCAGTGTATACTAGGAAATACGTTTAGAAAAGAAAAGGCGGGAAGAAAAAACAAAACCATGAGGATAAAAAGGTAATTCGTTATGTTACGAATACCTGTTAACTTCTGTAAAAACCGGTGGAGCTACCATTGTATTAGCTGCAACAGTAGCACAATTGGCAATATGGCTTGTAGGTGGGAACGTCGCTGGCACTCCAGTTATAGGTCCAGGCACACCATTTGCAGGTAGAACCGGACTGCAATAACTGACACTGGTATCAGGCACAAAAGAAGGAATACATGGTGGCAGAAAGCTAAAAGTACGAGACAATTCATTGTCAAAGCAAGCAAAGCTATATTAGTGAGCAAGAGAATAGCACAGATAATAGTTAAACAATGGCAAGTTAGTTTGATATTGCAAGGAAGTTTTGAAAATTAGAACATAAACATAAATGAACATTTCACGCACAAAAACAAACATAAAAGCAAAACAAAAATACACAAGAAGAAAGCCATTCTTTATAATAATCATTTAAAGTCTGTGATTACATACTTACCGAAACGAGGATATTTTTTTGAGCTAAAATTTTAAAAAGCATACAAAAAAGTGCAATGCATATGCTGAAACAAAATAGTTTTCATTTGAAGAATGCTAGAAATAAAAGAGCTTTTTGAGAATGACCTTGATAGTTAGTAGGTTAAAATATTACAAAATACATTTGAAAGATAAAAAATACTCAAAATTAAATGGTTATAGTTATCTTACGAAGAAGATAGTTAACTTGTATTACTTCATCGCGTGTAACCACTGAATTTAATAATGAAAATAAACATGGAAAATTTTTTATTGCCATTGAAAAGGTACCACTAATGCTCAGGAAATGTGAGGTAGATTATTTGAGGATAAAACATTTTTTGGAATGTTTCAACACAAAATCTTGATCAATACATTTACCATGTAGTACTCAGAGATAAAACAAAGGAAGAATTTCAAATTGCACATGTTTCAGCTACAGGCATATTTTAATGACATAAAAGATTACCAATAAATTCATTGCTGGAATTTTTAATTGGATAGTTCAACCAAATACGATAAAAGAAAGAATAGCAAATTCCTCATCTTCATTCAAAACGAATTTTCTTCATAAAATCAATTTCGTTCATGTGTTATGTATGCCTCAAATTACTAAAGCATTTAATATATTTAACACGGATGAATCATTACTATTGTAATATATTTCAGTGAATTTATGTGGATGCACACATGATTTGTGAAAAACATTAATGAAAGGAAAGTGTTCTAATTGATAATTTAATGTTATTATAAGTTATTGTTAATTTAGAAACGTGCAAGTATATCGTACGTGATACGCCTATATGTGTTTTTAAGTAAATATCAAAATTAAACTGAATTTTGAATTAATTTTAAATTGAAAATAAAGATTTTCAGTTCCATTGTTTTGTCTTGGATATATAATTAATATTTTACGGCTAGAAGTATATAAAAATTAACACATCATAATAAAAGTTTAACATAGTGAAAGTTTTACATTAATACCAAACAAAATATTTTTGAAAGGTATAATCTTATATAAATCGTTACATTTCTTTTTTTTTTTTTTAAAAAAGAAAAATAATCTGAAATAATTTTTTTTTCATTTAATCCATTCAATAATAATTTCCCGGAATATTTAATGCTAAAAAATTAAATTTTTTCAGAAATTACATATACTTAATTGATTGGACATTTTCAAAAGGGAATATATTAGAAAATTTGAGAACAGGGTAAGTGAAAAGAAAAAATAGATAAATAAGAAAGTAAAAAAAGAAAAACAAAAAAACATATGTATATATCTTGGTATTTTACAAGAAAGGAATTAAGTATGAAAAAGTTCAACGTAATTCTAAACGAATGTGTACAGAGAACAAATAAACACATGTACATATATATACATTTGAATACTCAAAAAAGTACATAAAATAGAGAAAAAGAACAAAGGACAAAAAAAAAAAAGAAAGCCATAGAAATTTTGAGATGTTAACATGTTCCTTTACATCAACTGATAAATTGTATTTATTCATTCAAGTGGAAATGAAGTATAATACAGACCATTTTGGAATCGAAACACAATATATTTTCCCCGATTTGAAGTTATGAACAAATATTCTCAACTTCTATAAATTCCAAGATTCACAATCCATAAAGAAACAAATGAGTTCAATGCCTTTTTTTCACAATTAAAAAATAACAAGTAAAATACTTAACTGAATTTCAAAGAATCTGAATTGTTTAGATAGTAATATTTAAGATTGAGAAATTTATTTTACATATGGAATTATGTTATCAGTTCAGAAATCCTTTTTCGATTCGATTCGAAAAAAAAATATTCTTAAAATTCTGTCACTTAATTTGATTCTTTTCCAAGAACTGTGCTTAATTATGAGCTGTAAAAAGCGTTATATATTTTTTCGCTTTAAAAGGATTCATAAGCATGCAGTTTCCATTAAATGTTTGAGTATCAGCACATAAATTATTTCGTGACTTAGAAATTCACTATTCTTGCGTGCATTTAAATTTTGATTTATTAAAAATGAATATTTGCTTTTATATTACAGAGAATTAAAGTATTTATAAATTAAAGTAGGAAGAAAGGTAAATTAAAATTTTTAATATAAATGATAATGTTAAAAGTAAGTGATCTGTGATAAACAACAATTTATAAATTGGGAGTATTGTTTGTATAAATAGGATCATATTGAAATTATTGTTTCTGTTGATAGCACGATTTTTGAAATTAGTTTAAAATATTAAAACCTGATTAATTTATTTATGCGATTATACAAAGCTAATTTGCTTAAGTGATATATTCGTCAGAGTAAAAATTAGCCAGAACATTCTAATTTTAAGAATATATTTCATATCAAAATTTATTTTTCACATTTTAGTTTGAAAATTTATTTGACAAAAAATATTGGTGTGTTTACGCATTATACTGCCGACTAAGACGACGTCAAATATTACAATATGTTGCCAATAGAGGGAAAACATCTCATAGCATGTAGAAAAACAACAATAATAATAAGAATATGAAGATGGTGGCATTTGGCGACGTCTTTTGAATTCATGTGACGTCATAGTCACATGATAATGACAACCACGTGTATTTCTAGCCAATCAGTTCAAAAACTTAAGTGACGTCATTGTCATGCGATATAAGCAATCATGCGTTTCCAGCTAATTAGGTCGTGCGCTTCGTTGTTGACAACTTTTGCTATATGCAGAAACTTTCTCTTAAAAAGTACATGTTTGTCAATAATAATAACGCCCATAGGTATATAAAATGCATTTTAGTTAAAAGTACATGCATAAAATAAGATTTCTTTTTAATTTTAAGTTCTCTTTGATGAAATTTTTTCATAACATTCGTGAACATCTTTACACAATTATGAAATCTGAAATTTTATCTAAGTTTTACAAATAGAACATCAAGTACAATTAGTTTAATGTTGTTTTGAAATCAATGGAGAACACGTGTTTATCTTTATCATGTGACCCTCATGAATTGAGCCTATTGGTAACATATTCCGACTGATTGGTCGACGGTATAATATGCAAGTATCAAAATGTTTTATGTAATGTAAAAGAACATTGACATTCACTACCATTATCATACTTTATGCAATAATTGACCGATCACATTTAATAGGCATAATGCAAAAATTAAATATTCTTTCAAAAATGCTCTTTATTTTCAGTTTACTTGATAGTTAGCCCTCAAGAAAGTGTTCCAATTAAGAGTAAGTATTAAAATTCTAGTATGTGTGACTTGTAAGTATTACGTAACAAGTATGTGCTTTGAAAGAACTAAAGTTAGCTCTCGATTTTTTCCCCCGAACAAAACACAGTTCATTCATATCGGGAAGAATCATGTATTATTATTTTTTATTTGTTTAGATAATACTTGTTCATCCTGTTCTTAATCGTACGTATTATCTGCAAGACCTTGATGAACGAACTGCTTATTAAAGAATTAACAAAAGAAGAAGAATAAGTTACTCTGTTAAGATGTATGTAATCCATCAAATCTTAAATTATTATCTTGTTTGTAGTAAGGTTCATCATACGATGACTTTGTTTCTAAGAAATTTCTAGAATTTTTTTTTTCTACTGCTTGAGTTTAATGACTTATAATCTTCCTCAGGTAAAAATATTTTGGAAAAGAAAAGAAATGAAGTTGTAGCAAATACTTGGGTATAAACGTTATGTTTTACGGAACCAAGTTTCAAATTTAGTTAACATTCAAATGTTTTGAGTAAATTAGCGTTTCTGATGAACGTAAAGTTACGATTAATTCGTCCTACATAATCCATATTTAAATTTCATGCGTTTCAGTTTTGTAAAATTAAATATCTATTTTATTTTAAAAGTATTAATTAGTTATTCTAAAAAATTATAATAAATATTATTTAATTTCTTTTCAGACATTATACTTAATAAACGTTTTTTCTTGGATTTTTTTTAAACTTAAGGTATCCGACTACGTTCGGAACCGTGATTTTAAAAAAGCGCATAAATGGGTAATTGTCATGATATTTAGTGTCCCTAAGATTAAAATACATGTATAAAATAGTTTTAAGAACATTTTGTTAAAAAAATTATTTAAATACAGTATTTTGGCAAAAAATTAACTTAGAATATCCTGTTTTCAAAATGTCCCCCTTTTGTGAAAAATGCTTCTATTATAATAATATTTTGCCTGTATATAGCTCAGACCTCTCTGCAGAGGCTCAACTAGAATGTTTGAAAAATTCACATTATTTTCAGAGTAACCACCAATTTAAATAATTATTGGCGTTTTTTTCTTAAAATTGCTCCCCTCTGTTGTCGTAAAATATGGATAAACCCACTTCTGAGTTATATATTTCAAAACTTCTAGTTGAGCCTCTGTATAGAGATCTGAGATATATACAGGCAAAATATTATTATAATAGAAGCATTTTTCACAAAAGAAGAACATTTGGAAAAAAAATTATTCTAAGTTACTTTTTTGCCAAAATATTGTATTTAAATAAATTTTTTTGTCAAAATATCATTAAAACAATTTTATACATGTATTCTAATTTAAGTGACACTAAATATCATGGAAATTATCCATTTATGCGCTTTTTTAAAATCACGGTTCCGAACGTAGTCGGATACCTTAAGTTTATGAACCACGTGATGAAAATTGATTGATCGTTTACCAACGTATTATTGCGCACTTTGTAACTATGCGAAAGTTATTGATGATGGACCATTCACACATTTCTGAATCACAGTCGAGTGATGAGGATGACACCTGAGCTTTTACCCTATCTCCCAACTTCCACATCCTCACGTGACGAAGAAGTAAAAAAATTAATTTCATTGCTTTAGTTTTCGTTATTTTTTAATTTTGTGAATTACTTTAAAAAATATACTCTCACAAAATACATACGTCATGACAGGTTCTTAATTAATTTACAACACAAAAATATATGTAGATTAATCATATAAAGCTATTTTTTATATTGAGAATTCCTCATTTGCTCATACAATGAAATATGTGTGGAAAACTGCTTTAGTTTGTTCTTTGTTGTTTTCCTTTAAATCAATTACACTTCTTAAACAAAATATTTTTTCACGATTCTTGATTCATTCATTGCCAAAAGTTTTTCCTAATCTTTTCCCTTCCTAAGCAAATCATTTAATTTTTATTATTTCATGTAGCCACGAGTGATTTTTCGATTTTTAAATGGATGCTTTTGTGTCCACCTCATTGTGTCTAAAAGCAAAATGATATTGATAAAAAACAAAGTATAAAAATACAATCTCATAACACTTTTAAAAAGTGAAAACACCTTTAGATTTCTGTACAACATTATTTATTCTAAACAAATATTTTTTTTTTCTGTAATCGCATGTTACAATCTAGAAAAACGAAGGGAATTATTTCGCAAAAGGAAAAAGAAAGAAAAAAAAAACACCTGCCATTGACAAAAAACAAAATTTAAAAAAGCAAAAGCAAAGTCGGGGAAAATATCTCTTCAACATATACAAAGCACAATGACAATGAGTTTTAAAAAAATAATCAACAGAAATATCTGACACGACTGAAATAATAAATGATTTTTTACAGAAAAATACTCATCTCTCTTTTTGATTTCCATGTACAAATTTAAAAAAAGAAAACAATCATTCCATATAAAAATAGATTCTCGGATATTTTTTTTCGATTCTCGAAATCTTTTGTGACATCTAAAGTAAATTCGACAGAATTCGAAACTGACTAGTTAATGTCAAAAACAAATTTGAGCATTGAAGGGGAAAAATGTTCCTGAATCACATAACTGAAAATGTACAAGTCACGGGAAAAATAACAAAACAAACTAATACACAAATAAAAAAAACATTGAACAGATTTACAACTGAGGAAAATGAATGCCTCTCCCTTTAAGAGTTGTGAATAATATTGCATGTTAATTCTCTATTAAAAGTTGTCTCATTACTTTGGACAATTACAAATCACGATGAAACTTTCATATCAGCGTAGATTATCCAATGTTATTACAACTATACTTGAAACTTTCATAAGTCTTTTGAGACGATCTGAATAAACATGATCCCAGAAGAAGCGATTTGTCCCTTTGAGAATCACCAAACTCTAATATGTAAATAATCAGTTATTTCAACAAAATGTCTAGATTAATAATGAATATTACAGAGCTTTAAACACAAGAAATAGCACGTTTTTGATAAGCTGACAACTTTGAACTTCCATAAGAATTGCATAATGGCTGCATTAATTACCCTTCATATCCATTCACTGGAATTCCATAGAAAGTAGACTATTAAAGAACCAACAAACTGGGACTAATAACTGCTCCTCACTAACACGAAATCATCATTTAACATAACTTTAATAACATGCCAGAAGTTTCTTCATGAAAATTAAATTTAAATTCTTTGATAAAGTTTTCACGTCTTTCTTTTATCCATTCCATATGCAATACATTAGAAAGATGGAATATAAAGATTAATTACACATATAGAATCATTGACAGACAATTCAGCCAAATGACATCAAACAATTTTTTTCTCACAAAACCATACATTTTAATGTAATATTACCATAAATTTTACATATGTCTGATGTATAACAGCACATTATTTTCTCCCAAATTCCAAGATTTTTCAAAATTGTTTAATCAAAATGGAGCATTTCCCAAAAAAGAGCCTTTTTGTCACTTATTATAACTTGAAAATGACTATGTTATAAGAAAGCAAAGCATACATATTTAAGGATTCTATGTAAAATAAACAGTAATTGCTTTAAGCTAAATAATTCCTCCATGAAAATTAAAAATAAACCTACTTATTAAATAAACGTAGGTGTTGCACAATTGCCCTCAATTGTAGCCCCAGTTGCAACACTGGAACAAATTTTCCGAGGTTTCCATTGAATTAATTATTCTTAATTGCTTTTATTCTGAATGACTCTATTAAAATATTCAAGTGACATTGGAGAGGAATAGATATACATCAAGAAGTCTCTGGTTCCAACTAGTTAAAACTGAAAATCAAACGTCAATGCTAACAACAAATTAGAATGATGTCATCGATGTTATAGAATAAATCAAAATTCATGTTTGAGTAACCTCAGATTATCATGAATCAAGGTTAATTATTGCCACGAGTCTATTTCTTTAAACTTTTGAAAATTCAGAGCATATTACATCAATGAATTTTTCATATAAAATACATGGAATAAATATATAAAAAAATGTTACTTGTGTCTTCCGATACTTTTTTTCTATTCAAAAAAGAATAATGTGTGTCTGCCCTTACCTGAAAAAAAAAGAGAGAAAAAATTAGCTTGAAATCAGAATTATTTTAACTTAATACCAAAAATCACACAAAAAGTTACAATAACATAAATTTTAAATCTCAATCAAGAAGAATGCAGAATCCTTACAGATATATTAATTTATTTTAAAAGAGCAACGTCTTTAAGCTAAACTTATTTTTGTCATAAGAAAATTAATGATTTCCTGAAACATTTTTTTAAAAAAAGATTTAACTACGGATTGAATATATTCGTACTACAATCACATATTAAGATTCCAAAAGAAGCGTAAAAATTACAGAAATATTCCAAAATATTGTTATTTAATAATGGTTATATATATATTAATTAACAATTATATTATTAAGAAATAATTGATATACTATTTAATAATATATTAACTAAAATAATAGCAATGATATAATGCATAACAATTACATCATTGTTTTCAATTGACATTATTATTATATAATTGATATTGTTATAATTTAATCCTTGGTATTAATTGCTATTATTATCATCTCATCGTTATATTATTAATTAATTGACTATATTATTAATTACTATTTATTACTATTATATTATTAATTACTATTTATTAATTAATTGACATTATTTAATAATTTATAACTAACATTGTTGTTTAATTGTCAATTAAATTTAATCTAACGTAGATTTAACTGCCATTCTCAGTGGGTGCCAGAAAATTGGTTTAAAATAATTTTATTATATTAATTACCTTCGATTCAGAGAAAAAGTAGAAATTTTACAACACATCAACTAAATAACAAATTATCAAAAATAAAAATAACACAGAAATGTACTTTATTCTTAACGAAACAGAAAATTACCGTAATTTTAACAAAAACTGCCATTAAAGTATAACCATCAATTAATTATTACTATCATGTATCAATACACTAAACTAAGGATGATATTGTAATTTATTGCAATACAAATCAATTAGCACATTAAGAGATATATTCCTTTGATACAGAAAATACGAAACGAATATATATGTATCGTGCAAATTTCACCAAAAATATTCTTAGATTTCTCTGTAATGTCTGTTACAATAATAAAGGAAAATTTCTAGACGCGGAATAGTTAGTGCTTATTTTTCAAACTTATGAGATTATTATCAAAGGAAAATTGTGGATAGGAAAGTAGAAAGTTATGAAAAAATAAGCATTTGCACGTAATTCAAATACTGATTCATACCATTGTTCCATACCGATGTATCGTCATATGCCATAAGGTATTCAAAAAACAAAATTATGAAATCATGAACAAAATTATGACTCAGGAACTGAAATATACATTGAAAGCTTGGTATACCCGAATCAATAGTTAGTAACGATTGTATCAAGTTGGGATGAAATTTTCAGTTCATTGTTTTTAAAAAAAGTCACATTATCTTTTAAAAGATAACACTATGCTATTATGATTGTATAAGAATTGAGAGATATAAAAGTTTTTAGGAATTAAGAAATAAAATATATTACTTACATATGAACAACTAAGAAATAGTTCGGAAGGTAAAACACTGCACGCAATTCCTGCCCTTTACCAGAATTTTTTTTTTTTTTTTTCAAACTTAAGAAAAGAAGGAAACTAAAAAAATGTTCTTTCGTAATGGATACGATGGAAAAACTTCATGAGAATATAAAATAAATAAAAACAAAATAGCTGGGAAAAATTTTTATGAAGAAAAATAACAATAGTACACAAAATTAAAATGCACAATCGCACAGCGGAAACGCCAGAAGAAATTTTTGTATGGGAAAATTTCGAGAATATATACATACAGTCAGACCTCCATTTTACGAGCCTCTATTTCCCGAATTTCTCTATTTTATGAACTTTTTCCTGGAATCAAGAACGTAATACATATTGAAGATGAGTTTCTATTTAACGAATGTTCCACATAATGAACCTTTTTTTTCGGGATAGAGCGATTTCGTTAAATAGAGGTCCGACCGTATATATATATAAGAATCTACAATTATTCAGATAATTTTCTTTCATTTTTCTTAAGAATTATTAATGATTTTTGACCTTTAGAGTGAATAAAAATGAATATATACCAGTAAATCATTTCAAAAATAATAATTCTGTTAAATATATTTTTATATTCCAAACAAAAAATATTTTTCTTATGATTTGCTTTTTGTTACTTAAAAATATTTGAGGAAGCCTAGTTTAAAGAAAAATGCTTAGTTTTAAATAATTTTTTTCTTGACTGAACTTTTTTCCACGATATGTGTTTTTTTTACTTATACTACGCAATACTGTATAGACTTAAAAAACTGCATTGAAATCTTGGAAAATCACAAGATTGAACCTCTTCTTTTCGGCCTTCATGATCATAAATGACATTCATATTTTCCTGTGGAAATTATTTTTTAACACAGCAATATATTTTCGTTAAACTTTGATTCGTAAACAATATATTGTACGCTCTTATCAGCTACGCTTAAAATTCTCTTCGAGTAATGTTAAACAAAATGTGTTTAAAAATGTTTACCTGTGTTATGGCAAAAAATTTTTTAGATTTCAATTTAAATATTACAAAAATAAACAATCATACTAAAAGCTAAATTAATACACCCATAATTTTTTCAGAAATATTTTTTTTCTAAATATGTTTAATACAAAAATATTTTTTTCAGGAAAACAGGTTTTATAATCTTAAGAAAAAATTATTATTTTGAAAAAAGAATATTTTTAAATTCCTGCATCTTAGCATTGTAGTATTGTATACGAAAAAAATATTTCTAAAAAAAAAAAAAAATTACATTTAAAAGTGATGATTTTGCCAAAATTACTCATTGTAAAGTATTTTACTATAGCTGTTCACTAATGTAAATAATTTCTAAGAATAAATCAACAAAATAAGCCTCTTTCTGGCGCTCTAGAGTAACATTTTTATAACAACATCTCACGACAAAATTCTTTTCACAATCGAACATCCAATTAAATATTTTTCGAGATCGCAAATTATAGTGTCCCCAACTGTAAGAGCCATTTCATGGTGGCACCATCTAGTGGCGGCCCTCGCTATCAAACTCGGAACGCCTGAATTAATATGATTGCATTTACCACGTAACCATCATGAATTTAGCCCATTAAATAAATAATTCACCGGCTTGTAAAGTGAAAATATAAATATCATCATAACAAAATTTAATTTTACATTTTTTAAAAAAATAAAATCTCTAATATATTAATAAAAAATCAATGTATTGTCCCCTCTCACTCATAACCGTTCTCTTTCATCCCGGGGTATTGCCCCGGTTACAGTTACGGCCCCGATTAATACAAACATAAGTACGGGAGTGAATATTAGTGTTTCGTACTTCATAGCGTTTGGCACAATTTATGTTGTCCTTGGCACGTGTAATTTTTCAGCAAAGATCAACGTTATACACAGCAAACAAGAATAGTAATGTTGATGTTGTATTCGTGACAATTTTTTTTTTACTCATTGTCTCTTAAGCACAGTAAAAATAAGTTTCCAGTCAACTTCACCGAAGGAGCGAATACCGATTGTATTTTTGTTCGGAACACAATACGATTCAAGGTCTGCACTTAAAAAAAAAACAGTAAAGAAAAGAAAATCTCCAGACGGTGAAAGAAAAAATAAGGCAAGAAATGGAAGAGAAAAAAACCTCGTGTTTTAGGTTTAACAGTGAAAGCTGAAATCTTTCAACAGAGAGTTGTATCATTAATTTTTTTTGTGTCTTAGAAGATACAGCCTGGATGTCGTCTTAACCTTTTTGTTCCTCAGCCTCTTTTCATCTAAAGAATGAATACAATTACTATCATTACCGTGTTTTCGGTTCAACTCCCCTCATTTAAAAAATGTTCGATTGGTTCAGTAGGCTGAAATAAAGTAACCCTTGCCTTCCAAGAATACGGTCATCACACATTTGCACGAAGAAAGTCGAAAATGAAATAATAATGAAAGGCTTTTAATGTTATTTTAAGAGCACTCATAAAAAATTATTACCACAGGTTGCTTTCTGAAACATTGTTTTATTCTAGACAGCAGAAAGATGTGTCATTTCAAAAATGGATACACTTTTTCTGTTTAGGAGAATATTGAAAAAATAGAGTGACGTTAATATTCAATTATGATGAGTAAAACGAAAACTATATTATATTATTCAAAAGGAAAAACATAGCATTCTCATTTTTTAAAGCTTTTTAAAGACATAAATGCTCGTAAAAAGTAAAATTTAATCAGAGGAAATTTTTGAAAGCAAAGGGAGCTAATGAAATTGCTGTTATAAGAAAATAAGGATTGGATTTAATGGAATCAACGGATTTATTAAGTCTGAGAAAAATAAATGATAAAAAATTACAATTCAATTTATTTTCATGATAAAAAAGGAAGGTTTTATGATAATTTTTTTCATTACATAATATCAAGAAAATTCATGTATTGATCTAGATTTTACTAGCTAAAACTTTACGCCCCACAAGCAGCGACCATTCTTTAAAAAAATTTTATTTGTAGTTATTTTTTATTAAATTTCTCAATATTGAACATTTAACATTTATTGACACATTGCTTTTTATAAGCTGCTCATGCAAAGTTATTCTGCATGTTCAATTAATTAGTAAAATTAAATGAACTTTTTAAAATTTGTTAATCAAATATATATTTGAAAAGTTTAATTTAAACTAATTTAAATTTATCAAAAATTTAATTACAACAATTTTTGAACTTAACTCAAAACAAATATGATTCATTATATGTGTAATTACATTCAAAAGCCTTTAATGTTGTAAAGAACAAATAGAAAAAAAATATTGCATAGTATTTTATATAAAGTTTTATATGTGTAGGTACTAGTTTTTTAAGAAAATTTCCTTTTTCCTTTTCCAAAGCTAAATAAATATGCAAAATCTTCAGAAGGAATTAAAAAATTTAAACTCTTAGGAGACTTTGTACTAAAAGGTTTCCGATAATATTCCTCAAATGTTTTTAATCTGACACAAAATCTCTAAATTTGTAAAGAATAATCGGAATCATGGCACACACAAGGGGGGGAGCGGGAAGGGGTCCACAGGTCCTCACTCCTCTCACCCTTTATTTTTCAAAATTAATTATACTGCTATGTTTACAGTTTATAAAATTTGTTTAAATACTTCTTATTAACAATTTATATTATTAATTAATGCTAATTATTTATTTAGTGATTTATTATTTACTTTTTTTTTTGCTCCTGACAATCGACACAATCAAAAGAATGTGTTTGACGGCGAATTGGGTTATACTACCAGAGTGGGGGTCTTTTGATCCTTGACGACCTTCACACTCCCACCCTCCTTAAAAAATTCCTGTGTGAGCCACTGATTCGAACTCTTTCACTAAATTATTGAAAATGAATGTTGTTTTTTTTTTTGGTCAGTAACAATACTCATGTAAAGGGAAAAAAGTTATCAATATTATTAATTATCAATTTTACAGTTGAATGTCTACAGTTCTTTTGTTAAATAAGGAAAAAAGCATTGAAAAGATAGGCATTATTGTTTACAAATTGCCGCGAATGCAATAAAATATATTGCTCACATCAACAAAATATTTACTGAATCGTAACAAGCGTTTGATTTACGATATTTTTGCTGAATAACTTACAACAGAAAGGTATAAAAATCATTTCTAATACATAGTTTCATCAACTCGGAAGTACCATTTAAAAATAGTCCCCTAATATTTTAAGGCTGGGTCGTTCAACTCAAATGCAACCCAATAACGGAAGACATAGGAAAGATTTCAAGAAAGGACGAGTTGGCAGAAATGAAGGTTTTCTGGTTACGAGCCAAAAGAATTGTTGTTGTCCATCCACCCTTACAAACAACGACATTTCTTCCGACATCTTTCTTGAAAGGAATCCTTACAGAAGCAGAAGCTCTTGTTGCTATGGCAAAGGAGACGTCGATTTATAAGAATCCACTTTTGCATTCATAGTATGGATTTCTTCTGCGAGACGATCATGGCGGTATTTTTAGAATTAACTTTTGCGCAACGAAGATAATTAATGCCGGCATTTTCATGGAACAATGCAAAGTTACAAAAGATCCCGACATTGCGGTAAGATCGTAAAATAATTTTAGATATGTTGTAGCCGTATCTCAACGTTGATTTATTTTGATTAGAGCCATTCACTACATTATCATCTGATATGGAAATAGAATGCACATATTTAGAACATTTAATGTTTTCTAGAAATAAACCATATTAGTTTTAAGGCTAATAAAAGCGTCACAGTATCCTTCACGTCTTAAATTACGTTGGATCTGAAGTAACTCCACAGTGTTATACTAATCAAATAGGTATTAAAACGTGAAAGAAAGTTTTCCTTTAAATACATTTTTCAGAAATTTATATTAAGCTGTACATAATATATACTATATATATATACATACAATGTGCCTAAACAATACACCTAAAGATTATATTTCGAATTTCATATTCCGTTTCCTATCGTGGAGTTTATACTTTGTTTTTGATCATATCTCATTTACACAGTTATCACACTGAAGGGGGGGGGGTTGATTGAATGAATATTAACGTCGCACTGTTTAGCTACACGAGGGCTTTTGGCGACGGACCACGTAATTTTGAACCATGGTCAAGTGACGTGGACGACACCTGAGCTGGCACCCCCTCTCCTAACTACCACACCACACCAATGGGAGGACGTTTCAGCTCTCGGCAGATTTAACGTGCATCGCTGCCCTACTCGGCGGGTCATTAGTGGTACTGGGCACGAACTCGTGACAAGGCAAGCCACGATCCGATACCTATACCACTCGGCTACCGCGGCTGCCACTGAAGGGGGGGGGGGAGGCGCATCTATGGTTCTCTTTGTCATAACAAGATATAAATAAACAGAAAAAATATTTTATAGAAATCTATATACATTATTAATTGCAATTGACTAAATTCATGACGGTCACATAATGAATGCAAAATTACGTGCTTTCCATTAACTTTAAAGCTGACATCAGATTCGTACTTGCGCTACTTGTAAAATGTAGATGAAATTTCAAAATTGATACTTTGGTAAAGATGTTCAAATATTAAGACTTTTAAAAAAGTTCAAAATCAAGAAACTTCTCTTATTTTAAATATGTTTTTTTAAAATTAAGTGCATATTGTTTATCTATTTGCGTTAATATTGTTGATAAATATGTACTTTTTAAAAGAAAGTTTCTGTAAAAAGCAAAGGTTGTCAATAGCAAAGTGCTTGAACTGATTGGCTCGAAATACGTAATTGCAGTTATCATGTGACTATGACGTCACACGAATTTAACCTATTGTGAACAGTCACATTTATGCAATACTTGACTATAACTGTGACGGTAGTTTATTTGAAATTCTATTTTGATGTATTTGTGTATATGCTTTAATTATTGGCGTAGCTAGTCCTGTGTGTGTGAGTGGGGCCTGTATCAAACTTCCTTGGGGACCCTTTTTGGAAACTAAATAAAATCGATCACATTAATAAAACTTATTTGAAAGGGTCCACAAACGTTATAAATTATAGAACCCCTGTAGTTTGGGGGCCCTATATCATTGATACGTTGGTAACTACGCCCCTGGTTTTAATTTAACGTTGAAGATATTTTTGATATATTGTTAAGGTATCCGATCCGACTACGTTTGGAACCGTGATTTTGCAAAAGTGTATAAATGGATAATATTTATGATATTTAGTGTCACTTAGATTGGAAAACGTATATAAAATTGTTTTAAGAATAGTATTACAATAAAAAATTATTTAAGTACAATATTTTGACAAAAAA
>BMAV01007038.1:427741-441987 GCA_019973955.1 Trichonephila inaurata madagascariensis
CTTGAAATTGAGTGGAAAATGATATATCCATAAAATCGAATTTGTATTCGAAAGGTAAAGAAATATGTTATATCACAATTCAAACATCTGTTTATATCTCTGTGACATATGTAAATATAATCGTATGTGAATATTTTTAACAATAAGTGAGCAAAAGATATTTTTTTTAGTTTTTTTTCTCATATAGAATCGATTTTTTTGTATCTTTTTTTCTTTAAAAAAAAATAAATAAATCATTTCATTTTTAAATCATCTCTTATCATTTAATTATTTCTTATCTCTTTCAACTATCTCTTATCTTTAACTTATCTGTTATATTTTAATTCCTTATCTTTTTAATCATCTCTTATATTTTGATCTCTCTCTTGTCTTTTTCAATTCCTCTCACTCTCTCCTCTACTATTAGCTCACAATCTCTATTTATTTATTTATCTTGGTGGAATTTTCAATCGCTAATAAAATACATTTTAAAGCGCTCCATTGAGCTGAAATTTTATATACGGGATTATTTTGGATGACGCTACAATAATTTAATTATAATTAATAAAAATTAATTGGTTAAAACTAATTATTTAAAGAATTACAAACACAGCCACGTTGGCGACTTGTGTCAAAACTTGAAAAGATTTTTTTTTTCTCACGTGTTAAAGTATTCAGTTGAACTGAAATTTATATACACAATTGTTTTGGATGACAATACGATACTTAAATGATAATTAATAAAAATTAATGACCACTTAATGTTGTGATTAATAGTAACTATTTAATAAAAAGTAGCTAAAATAAAATTTTTCTTTGTTGATCTAAGTAGGAATTGATTTAAAAATATTTTTTTTATATATATTACTTGTTAATCGTCAATTATATATTTGAATCTCTCTCTCTTATCTTTTTAATCCACCTTTTTAAATTTTTTGAATCCATCTTTTTCTTCCTTTCCTTTTTTCCATCACACCTCCCATACTTAAAGAAGAACAATATTTTAATTAGCATTTCCCGAAATATCTAAAATTATGGACGGTAAGGATTCCTACTTGTAGACGGAAGGGACGATTATTGTAAAATCGAGAGCAAACAGCGATGAATATAATCGTATCATCTGATAAATAAACAAGAGAATGATGACTACTACATTTAAAAGAGTTAAATATCCATTATCAATTTTATGAATTTTCAGTACAATACATTTTTAATTCAATTAATTTAGCCTTTTATAAAGTCGCGTGGCTAAGTATACTTTCTACCAACTTCATTAATTTTTAATGTTGACGGGAACTTATTTTCCGACCTATATGAGAGATATGTGCTTCTAGTACTACGACTAACACAACTGATATCTTTGGATTTTCAAGTCGTAAGTGCAAAGGACGACTTGTAAATTTTCTGAGCAGCATTCCAGATGCCGTACGATCGACTAAAGGTGGTGACCATATGCCAACCTTACAAAAAAAAACAAAAACAAAAAAAAAGACATAGACGTTTCCGTTTGTGATCTATTAAAGCACGATAGACTTGGGGCATTTCAAAAAACATGTATCAACGCATAGTAGGATATAGGAAGATAGGTTTGGACAGCTTGCTATGTGCCACTATGTGTTGATTCCTGTTTTTTGCAATCACACGGAAAGTAATAATGTATCAATCAGTGGCGCACACAAGGGGGAGTTCTCAAGTCTGGACCCCCTCCCCCCAAAGCCCTTGTTTTTTCCCGATTGATTATAATCTTTTGCTTGTTGTACGTGAAATTTAATTAAGTATTGGCTATTAATAATTAATTTTATTAATTAATACTAATTATTCATTCAATAATTAATTTTTTAATGTTTTCTGTTTCCGAAAATCGACAAAATTAAAAGAATATTTTGGGCGGCGTATTGGAGCATGATACGAGAATAGTGGACTTTCGACCTAGGCCTCCCCCCTCCCCTTGAAAAATTCCTTTGTGCGCTACTGGTATCAATTCTTAAATTTTTAATACAAACTATATCGTAAAATCCGGCGTATAACGCACACTTATACTTTCAAGCTGCATATTTTAACTTATAGATATATTCGCTGTATAACGCGCCCCCCGTCTTTATGAAGACACCTGAAATGTACGTAAACAATGCATTTATGTTTTGAAGTCATTTATTCGAGGTATTAACCCAGGATTTTGAAAAAATATATTTCTAGAACTGCAATCCTTTTTTTTTAAGTTCATAGGTATGTTACTTCTTTTAAATAAACTGTATTTTCACATATGTAGAAGCCTAATTTTTTTTATCCTCTTTCTCTTTTCTATTTTTGAAGCTATCAATTTTATACTCGGCGTATAACGCGCACCCGTAAATTTCGATCTTATTTTTTGTGTTAAAAGTGCGCGTTATTCGCCGGATTTTACGGTATAAGTACCGTCGGTAGATAAAAGGTTAAACACATTCTTTGAAAGTCATTTATTCGAGGTATTATATCAGGTTTTTGAAAAAATAGTATACTCCTAGAACAGTTGCGTAACGGAGAATATTAGGGCCCCCCTGCAAAGTCAGATTTTGGGTACCAAGCCGGATCTTACAAAAGATTGCAAAACCATAACTTAACGTATGCTTTGGGTCTCCTAGAATCCTGCCCACTCCCCCGCGATGCGGGGTTTGCGAGGGTTTACGTAACGCCACTGCTTCTAGAACTATAACCCTATAAGTTCATAAATAATGTGTGTGTCATTTCTTTTAAATTAACACAATTCCGATATATAAAGAAGTCTAATTTTTTTTCTCTGCTCAACTTTTTTCCTGTTTTTAAGACTATTACCTTTATACCCGGTGTATAACGCGCACCCGTAAATTTCGATCTTATTTTTGGTATTAAAAGTGTGCGTTAAACGCCAGATTTTACGACATCTAATTTACAATTCCTTTTGTAAATTTTAGTATTTGTACATTATATTTAATAAGTATCACGTAATTCGATATAAGAAGAAATGCCAAACATAAGATGTCCTAGAATAGCTCCACAAGAGGTAAAAAAACACTTCCCACTAGAAGAAAAAAAAAAGGGAGTCTTAAAAAATCAAATTAATTTTAGGTAATAAGCTAAACAGGTAATAATCTAAATTGGGTAGGCTAGGTAAAGGTAATGAGCTAAATGAATTTCTTTTACAAATCAATTTCAATCCCACAAATAATTTAACATGGTATTACTAGAAAAAAAAAGGTCATATAAAGGGTTAAATGAAGGTCATTGGAAAGGAATTAGACAAATTTTGGAAGAAGGCAATTTTTCCCCTTCAGAAGTATAGAATAACACAAAAGCTAACATTGTAGCCGTCACCGTTCCCCTCTTTCCTCAAAACTCTTTTGTTGTTGACCGCACATTTCAAGGGGAACTAGTACTTACCTGTCAATAAATCACCCTCGCGATCTTGGTGATAGTATTTTTCATCAGTAGTCCTTGACAGATGGCGTGCCGCTTGCCTCCACTTGAAAAAAGGGAGCTTCACAAAGGGAAGGGTTCATTAACACTGTTCAAAAGGGGAGAGTTTTTTTTTTTTTTCTTCTTTTGACTGAATTAAAATAGTTTTCTTCAAGAGGGTAAAAGAATTAGACTAAACTCGAAACACATTCAGACACAAAAATATGTCAGTTTTCATGAAAAATCTCGTCTGTGATTCCATTGTTGTAATTCGAAAGGTCATAACAGTAACGCTGTAATTAAATTTCCACCTAATTTTAATGTACTGATTTTGAAATTAATAGATCTGCTTGCAAAATCTGAAAACATTGCAAAGGTAAATAATTTTTCACTTTAACATGTTTAATTAAAACTTATTAGCGTTACGATGTAGGAGAAAAAATGCAAAACACACACATTTCACACCCAAGAATATAGATAAATTCTAATAAAAGTTAGTAATGAAACAAAATATGGAGCTCTTTTATTGGACAACGAATCAGAATATGAAAGTAAAGAAGAAACACTTATCTTAAGTAAAAAAATATATATTTCCCATATTCTTCAACATAATGGAAGACAGTCAGAGATAAAGATCTGCGAAGACCCAGTTCAAGATCCTGTAAATATTGTTGCCTGGAATGATCCTTGAATTGAATTTGGCAAAGAAATCCAATGATATCACTTTTAAAAAGGGATTTCCGAAACAACACGTGAAAAATCAAGCAAATGCGTGATTGTTAATAACGTCTCACTATAAAGTAACATGAGGGTTATAGGCGATTGACCTCGTAATTTTGAGCTCTGGTCAAGTGACGAGGAGGACACTTGAGAGGGCATCCCCCCCCCGCTCCGAGCTTCCACATCTCTCCACGAACTCATGACGCGTCGACCAGGAGTCTGTGATCATGAATATTAGGCTACCGCGGCGTGAGTTAGCTTTAGAGAGATACAAAACATTATTTTCGTTTTTCTTTCGAATTAAGCTTTTGCGCAGGAAAACAAATCGCATTTTTTAAAAAAAATATAAACTGAGAAATAATTCTCTCTCATTGGCTATCAGTACAAAAGAGAGAGAGAGAGAGAGAAATGGAGAAAGAATTAAAATCTGTAATACTTAATTCTTTATACACTTTAAAACGATTCGCAATCTTATTTGAAGATTTGAAAAATGTAATTAAGGTATCCGACTACGCGTTCGGAACCGTGATTTTTCAAAAGCGTATAAATGGATAATATTTATGATGTTTAGTGTCACTTAGATTAGAAAAGGTATATAAAATTGTTTTAAGAATATTATTTAATTATTTAAGTACAATATTTTGACAAAACATTAACATAGAATGACCCATTTTCAAAACATTCTCCTTTTATGAAACATGCTTCTATTATAATAATATTTTGCCTGTATATAGCTCAGACCTCTGTACAGAGGCTCAACTAGAATTTTTGAAACATATAACTCAGAAGTGGATTTACAAATATTTTACAACAACAGAGGGGAGAAATTTTAAGGAAAAAAAGCCGATATTTATTTCAATTGGTGATAACTCTGAAAACAATGTGAATTTTTCAAAAATCCTAGTTGAGACTCTATGGGGAGAAGTCTTTACTTTATGTAAGTATAAAATATTATTATTAAAGAAGCATTTTTTTATAAAAGGAGAACGTTTTGAAAAAAAGGTTATTCTTAGTTTTTTTTGCCAAAATATTGTATTAAAATAATTGTTTTTGTCATAATGTCCTTAAAACAATTTTATATATGTATTCTAATCTAAGTGACTACGTATCATGAAAATTATCCATTCATGCGTTTTTTTAAAATCATGGTTCCCGAACGTAGTCGGATACCTTAAAAGAAGAATTGACTTTCAAGGTTTATCAGATCGACTGATACACATTTACATCCATTTATAATTATTTCTCATTTACACAAGTGCATAAACACATATCTACCATTGCAGTAAAACAAATCTCAACACTGGAGAAGAAACACATAAAAAATTTTAGTGTTTCTCAAGACATAAAAAATATACTCAGTTCTGTAGCATAATAATGTTTTTAATAGAAATACAACTTTCATGAAAAACAGTATAGAATTTTACTATCAGTTTCAGAAATTTATTTTTATAGCGAGTAAAATAGATAAACCAAACAATCTGTGAATCAAAGAGAATTTTATGACCACACACACATCATATAAAAATAGAGTAGAAGATATAAAATACATAAAATGTATTATAAATACATTGACGCAAGAAGAGCAACTATATATACAAAAATGTTTTTTATATCCAGTAGTTTCGTCAGGCATCCTCGTGGAGACCAACGTGACTAGGTAGAAACAGCTAAGTGCTACAAACGAAGCAGTATGACAGGAGTGTGATTTTTTTTCCCCACCAATTATGCCTCCGCGTATTGGCTAAAGGATTTCTTGGCGAAACACTAGTCTGTGTTTAAATTAATACTTAAGAGTCTCATTCACACACGCGTGTGGTTTTAACTGTCTCAGAATATCATTCTCATCTGTATCTCACCAGTATAATTTGAATGAGGTAGGTGCTTCATCATTAGAAACCATAATTATTAATATTACTCTCTTCGATTACGTTAAATATAGAAGTTGAAAAACAAAATAAATAGGAACGATAACGAGATAAAAATAACCATTTATTGATGACTGGTAAACAAATTAAGGAGAAAGAAATAATTTTTAACACTGTCAACTTTTCTCTAGAAATAATTGGCGGGCAGCAGAATAGAAGGATTTTGAAACAATGTACTAATGAATTAAGCTAATAAATTGGCTTACGTAACTGATTACACTGAACAACCACTTTCTCCCCTCCAAATTACAAAGGTAAAAATTTGGTAGTTGTCTTTTTAAATTCGAATGATAGTTTTTGATGTCAAAAAAGTACACACACAAATGATTTTATTAACCCTTTAAGCAGTCTGCACTAAAAGTCTTGCCATTCTGGAGATGCTTCAAAAATGCACCGCACATATTTTTTTGTTTTCAGGTGGGTTCTCAAAAGCGGTTGAGCCGTATTTTTAAGAATGCGGTTCGGCCGCTTTTGGGAATCTTGCTTGAAGACAGACAAAGCAGCTCTGGAATGGCGAAATTTTACGTGCAGACCGCTTGGAGGGTTAAACAATCTAATGAAATATTCAGCAGAAAATTTAAGTGCTTAAAATTTAGACAGTGTCTTATAAATTTCGTTACAGTACTCATTGCAGCCTCTTATTGGTTGATTTTATGAGTAATTAGACATAAATGGCAGAAAAACATTTATCACATGGTTAATATACACTTTTTTTAATCATTAACATACACAGGTATACAAGAAGTCGGAAGCAAGACAGATACTTGTTATCGTGGAAATTTTATAAGATTTAATTAAAATTACAACAATAGCTATCAATCAAGTAGTATTTATTATTTTGCATCAAAATATAATCTCAGTCAAAATATGTTGATAAAGTTCAACAGATTTCTGTGTTGCTGATGGCCGAAACTTTTCTGTACCTGCTTCAGCGTATAAAACTAAGACAATTTACACGTTCGTAGTTTTGAAATATTATTGAGTTAGATGTTCTTAAAAGGCACATACAATACTCCAAAACGCCTAAAGTTTCCATATTTTTTTAAATGTCAAGGTTAAGTATTATAAATAGAATTCTTCAAATTCTTATTAATATGAAAACTGTTTTATTAGATTGATGTCGTAATAGAGCTATTGTGCTAACATGGCAAGTGAAGAGAGACTATTTGTGAGGAAGCTTGACATTCTGAGTCACAGCTTGATGACTAAAATGACCTAACCTAAAGCTAACTGAACAATTCCAAGCTTTAAACTTTCATTTCGCACCATGCGAGATGTCTTGGAAGCCTGTTTATACTAATACGCATTAGTCTGTGGTGGCGGCTTATCCGGAGGACAGGACTCGCGACCTATAGATCCGCAACCAAGTAACATAACTACTAGACAAAAGTGATCACCTCTGCCCGGGGGCTGTTACTGTCCTGTAAGTCCTCGTTATATGACACAAAGCAATTGATTAACAAATTTGCTACCGTACTGCAATCAAGTCATAAATGTTTTTGTAGGCTGAAAATAAATGACATTATATAGTTTGATATAGGAATGTATGATGCGTACATTATACTGTTACTATTTATAATTGAACAAAACATAGGAGATTAAATTAGTTTATCTTTCATTTGAAAAGTTAAGCTCATCTCCCACCATCACTAAGTACATTCTCAATGGATGAATGAATTGGATGATACTCTTGCAAATGAGGACTTGCAAATCCTGTCCCTTCCACTTCAGAGTTCCCATATTTAGAATTATTCACAAGGCAAAAGGCCCAAAATAAAGAAAAATGGTTAAAATGTCTGTTTCATAAACGGTATGAAGGCAAAAGACCGGGGCTTTCTTTACCTCTTCCTTGAGACAGACTGTCCAACACTTGTCTGTCTCGACTTGCCATTGGGCACTTAAAAAGTCTCACTTTTTCTGGAGGCAACAAGAGGTTTCCTATTTGCCCTAAATGCAAGCTAGAACAGTCTTCACCTCAGCACATCTTGGACTGAACTGGGAAGATATCCATGATCGTCCATTTCTAGTAACGGACTTCATTAAAGTCAACGGTCTTACCAGTGGCCTACCGTACACCCCTGCATTTGGGGGGTGGGCGGGGACTCTAAAGGGTCCAAAGCTTGACTGACGTGAAGTAATTATTTGGGCTTGGGGCCTAAAACCTGAGTTTTCAGGGGCCCCCTAATATTCTTAGTTACGCCACTAGGTTTCACTGATTTGGTCTGACTTCGTCCGACCAGACATGAGGTTATTAAAAACAACACATAATTGAATAAAAAAACTTTTAAGTTACCAATGAAAAAGAATGCATTTCATTTACATAATGCATTTAACTTTTTAACAATGAACTTGAACCAGAAACCTTACTTAATTAATTGAAAGCATAATACATATTTAATGGTATGTTTTATAAAATAATCACTAGGCACATAGCTTATTGTGTGTATTAAGATATACAACCCATCAAATCAAAATATCTATTTATACACGATATTTGGTAATAGTTAACAAATTAAATTACTTTAAAGACTAACTAACATCTAAGAGTGTCCTTTTTTATTTTTTAGTCTGCATTCTTTCCTGAATTTGTGTGTGTGTGACGACAAGTGATAAAGTGTTTCCCTAGCATATGACCGTCTGGTCGAGGAAACTTTGTAAAATAAAATCCCCAGTTGGCTTATATCTGATACTTATGATGTGATTGACGCCGACCTGGCAGCTTTTCCATTGAGAAAAGTGTAACATTTGGCTCCATTCCACAAAACTGGAATTTACTCCTTTCTTTTATTTATTGGAGCATTAATGGGGAAGGATTTGTCACAGACAAGGGAAAATGACATTTTGACAATGAAACATACGTCGGGAAACAGAGACACTTACTGCGGGAAAGAACAAGTTCTTTTTAGTGTTCGAAATAAAGGTTCAAGAACTTTTTGCATTGTCTACAATGGCACGAAAGTACATTACCAGTCAAAAGGCAAATGCACAAGACTCCATGCTAGTTTAATTTTTAAATTTACTCTTTTGAAAAAATTAAATTCATCCGATGATGTTCTATGATTTATTAAGGTAATTAATTAGTTTTTGGCTCTACAAATTATCATTTTCTAGAATCGTTGAGAAAACGAACCGTACTATCACAGCAATTCGATTTTTCACAACAAAAATGAATAGAAACAAGACAAACTTCTAATAAAATTGAATTCGATCATTATTCTTTTTTTTATTTTTGGTAAAAAAAATTTTTGAAACGATTTTTATTTTTTTGATAAGAACAATTCTTACAATTTCTGTAAGAAAGTAATTTCTTTCAAAATTTTCTGACATTGTAAATAATTGGTATTTTATTGGTTTTAAACCAATAATTTTAGTGTAGCATAATTCTAAAAGAATTTTTGGTATAATTCTTTTTAAACTTCGTGCGCAAATCATTTGAAGAGCATTATGCTTAATATTAGGAAGTACTTCATTAGAAATACATATGCTTTACAAACGCATGGATTTACCTTGTAGAAAGATGAATACATCTTAAAGATCATGTTAATTATAATTTTTTAAATAACATTTTATCTAAAGTAGTAATTTTTAGAATCATTAAAACACTTTAAAAAAAAAAATTTATATTTTGAGGGAGACAAATATTTATATATTTTAAGCGGTGCGTCAAAAACGAAAGAAAACTATGACGCCACGGAAAATATTTTTCAGAGCACGCGATTCATACATATTCCATAATTTTTTCATTCACACATTTTTATCCATTCTTTAAAAATGATTTATAAATTACCTAATGAGAAGAAATTAAAGATGATGTGCTGCCATCTATCTTACAATTTATTTTATAAACTTTTTTTTTAAAATTGACAATGAAATACACAATATTTTAAAATAGTTTATTTTATCAAATCATAAACTTAATTTGAGAGATATTTTTAAAACATTAAAAAAATTTGGGGTAAAAGTCGTAAAACATTATACATTTCGTGAAGTAGTTGATAATTAAAATAATAAAAACTGTAAAAAAGGGATTTTTATAAAACATCACATGAATACTACCTCGTAAGGTCAATAAAAAATTTATAAAAATAAAAATAAAAATAGGAATTATCACAACATACTTTAAAAGCAATCGTTAAAATTTAGAAAAAGTGAATACAATCGAATGCTACATCTCATGCAAAGGATTTTTTAAAAAGTTAAAGAATGAAAATTAAAATATATATAATTGTTTTCACAAGATTTATATAGAATATTTGAATATTTACCTAACATTCTAAAATAAGAAAAAAAAGCAATCTTTTAAATTGTATAGACACAGGACATCTATTTTTCAAAATAGCTACTATGTTTCGCAATTGGATTCCGACAATTCAATAACGATTTCTTTGCTTGAAAAATGGTTACACATGGAGAAAAATAAAGGTCATTTGGAATATAATTATGAGATAAAAACTTCAAAAAACTCAATTAAAAATCTAAGTACAAAAGTAATACAGAAGTAGCAATCAGAACAAAATTTAGCACTTTAACAAGTTCTAACCGAAGTATTACAGTGCCCGGCTAGCTCAGTCGGTAGAGCACGAGACTCTTAATCTCGGGGTCGTGGGTTCGAGCCCCACGTTGGGCGATGTTTTTTTTTCTTCGCCGAGTAACTGCCTCGCAAAGATAAATAAATTATAAAGCGCATTATATTATGTGACATTAACACTTCTCTTAAAAATTTTATTTTAAACATTAACTTCAAAAATTCTACCTACGTTTTCTTCTACAAATCAGATTGATAAAGATTCTGATTCAAAATTTTTATTCGATTTAATTTTAATGTTGAAGATTTAATGACTTATAGATATCTCTTAAATATCATATTATTGGTTTAAACAGTCAATTAAATCCTTTTTCAAAAAAGTCCTAAAAATTACACTTACGTAATATTATTCATTTTTTTTTTTAAAAAAATATATATTGCTAAAAAAAATGAACATTAAAAAAGAGAGAATGAGGAGAAATCTTAATTTTTTCTGGGATAGTAATAATCATATACTCCAATGCATTTTACTATATTTTAACCATAAATAATACGCTGCAAAATTATTTTTTTAATTGCAAAAATATACTCTAAAATTTCCGACGTATAAAGAATAATCATATTTATAAAAAGCACACAGTACAGTGTTTCAGAAATTAAAGAAGCACCGTAAAAAATGAAACAATGCATGTTTCTTTTTTAGTGGGAAGAAACCTTGACGGTAAAGCCAAGAGTAACGAACTCTTCTCTGCTCAAGGAATTTTTTTCTAGTCACTGTCTAATAATAACTTCCAGACGTGCGAGAGGCTGATATTGTGAACTTGGGCGTAAATTAGCTATGTAAATGAAGGCGCAGTGTAGCTGATTTCAGTTGTACTTGAGAAAACTACCCTAAAGGAATTTCACAAGGGCGTTCTTGAAATTTGTTATAATAAGATATTAAGTTTATTATTCTTCATGGCTTGCCCTAGGTCAAAAGAGATAAATTAACATTTAAGAAATATGTACTCTAAAAAATGACTACTTTTATTTAAAAAAAAAATGAAGACGAGAACGGTATGTTCAACCATTCCCGTCTAGTGTTTTTTTGTTTTGTCTTTATTTTTTTAAATAAAATTTTTTCAACAAAAAAGATAAAGAACATTGATTTGTAACATTATTTTGATAAGAAAATTTCAAATTTTGAAAGATAAAAAAACAACTTAATTCATTCCGAATACTTATGACTCAATTAAGAAATTTAAAACATGTTAAATAAAACAATGCAAAAAAATTCTTGTAAAAGGGTTTACGAATAAAACAAAATAAAATTTATAAATTTCCCTCCCTTAAAAAACAAGAGCGAATACATAAGGTAATATTTAAAAATCAACACATGTAAAATTTTATATTCTTACTTAAAATACATAAAGTTCCTCTCCTCAAAAAGGGGAGAAAAAATATACAAGATATAATTTAAAAATACACACGTGTTATTTTAGATTGACTTAATTTTATTTTGTCCTGTAGATGGCAGCACAATTTATTACCACCAACAAACTGTGTGAAGTCGAGGTTTCCATGGTTCTATATATATATATATATAGATTTCACACAATCGATATAACTTAGACATTTATTAATGAAACAAATATGAGTTTTTAAAAATAGGAAATCCTTCTTTCTCTTTGCTAAATTATCTTTATATCTGTCTAGCAGTAATCGATTTCGGATTACTGCCAAAAGTGTATACTGCTTCACTAGTGCAATAATTATAGAACTTATTCGATCATTACAAGTATGCAGTTTCAACGTGTCGGCCAATAATATTTTACTTTTCACTTTTTTATGTAACAAAAATTACTGCATTCCCATTTTAATAATCGTAATTTGAAATACTGCTTTCTAAAGAAATTTTTAAGGTGCACTATGATTGTAGATTAATAGCATCGTTGAAAAAATATATAAATGCATTTTCTTATTTGTTATTTTGTTTTCATGTACAATATTTAAAGCTTTAATTAATAATAGAATATAATAGAAGTTTCAGAAATAAGTAACACAGAAATCTTACTTATGGTGCTTTATATTATACACAACAACAAAAATTTGTAGAAGAGCTAATGAATGTAAAAATGACATTCTCATTAGTAAAAATAATTGAAGAGGTCAAAATGTTAAAAATAATAAAATACTTCTAAAAGGGGGATGAATAATAATGAGCTCAAATTTTTTGATGAAAGAAACTAAGAAGAACCTCCTTTCCCAATTTAATTGTAAAATATCAACATAATAAATTAGCATTATAATAACGAAACTTCTACAATAAAGTGTTAATTCTTCGCGGCATTTCATTCAGTCATGTGATCATCAAGAAAAAACATATAAATTAAATAAATAATATTTATAATTTCAGTATATATACAATATATATGTAGTTTCAATGTTGTATACATGTATAGCATTGTACATATAATTCAAAGTAAATTCCTCTCTTCAAATACTACAAATGAATCTTAAAAATGGAATACAAAAATAAAAAGTACAGATCCTAATTATATGATTTTTTTAATTACAGGCTGACAGTCAAAAATTTTAATGAAATCAGTAAATATTGAGACAGGTAAGTTACGACATCTTAAAATTTAAGCATTTAATATAATGGCTCAAAAAATGATTACGAAATAAATTTTTATTCGTTAATATTTTTCAACATAATTTAAGTCTTTCTTAATAATAAATTACACAGCTTTATTTCAAACTTATACATAAAATGAAAAAGTATAACTCATCTTTTCATTATATCATGAAGTTGTTGGAAAATTGTAATTTTGGTTATTATTCTTTATATAATACTCAATAGATGGCAGCACAATAATTCATAATACTGAAATTTGTCAGCTTGTGTATTCAGTGGTCTGCGAGAGAAACATTTTTGATATCGGTTTTATATTCTCTAACTTTTAGCTTTAATTCAAATAACACATATAAGCAATTTTTTCCATGGTGAAGATAATTTGCATTAGTTGCTACTAAACGAGTTATTAACATAATTAAACACTTGAAATAATTATTTGCACTTGAATAGAAATAATAAAAATTCTATAATAATGAGAAGATTTAATTATTTTTATTCAAGTGAAAAAATGGAAAAGCAAATAAAACCATGCAAAGTCTCATCGTTTTATAAGTTAAGAGTTTGCAAAGTTCTTTTCACAATTATGTTTACGTTTTTTAATCAGCATCCTAATGAAAATGTTCTTCTCTATTTGTATTAATGCGCGAAAATATTTATTGAATGAGTGAGTGCTTATTACCGTCACACTATGAAAAGCAACTATTGCCGATGAGCCTCGTAAGTTTAAATCGTGCTGAAAATGAGGATGCCACCTAAGATGGCATAATCTCTCTAAACTACCACATCACTCCACATGGAGGGCTTTGAGTCCTTCAGCTTTTCAACACAGCGGGTCTTCAGTGAAACTATGACACGCCGGAAACGAGCTCTCAACAATAAACCCTACACTACCGCAGCCACTAACAATTTACTGAAATAATTAGTTACATTTTATCAATATTTAGTATTTTATAGTGTCTATGAGATTATTCACAAGAAATTAAGTCTTAAGGACGGAGTAAAATGCCTAGGATTGGAATAAAGTCCGAAAAAAAGTTGTTCAGATGGGTCAAGCTCAGTAGTGCACACA
>BMAV01007038.1:448798-469545 GCA_019973955.1 Trichonephila inaurata madagascariensis
TTTGAAAAATTCACATTATTTTCAGAGTTAACACCAATTTTGAAATAATTATCGGCGTTTTTTTCTTAAAATTTCTCCCCTCTGTTGTCATAAAACATGAATAAACTCACTTCTATGTTATTCTAGTTGATCTAAGTTAAAATTCTAGTTGAGCTTCTGTACAGAGGTCTGAGCTATATACAGGCAAAATATTATTATAATCGAAGCATTTTTAACAAAAGGAAAATATTTAGAAAATGGGTCATTCTATGTTCATTTTTGTCAAAATATTTTGTACTTAAATAATTTTTTATTGTAATACTATTCTTAAAACAATTTTATATACATTTTATAATCTAAGTGACACTAAATAACATAAATATTATCCATTTATACGCTTTTGCAAAATCATGGTTCCGAACGTTAAGGCCAGTTCAAATTATTTTAAACGAAAAAAGAAAAAATGTCTTAGTGAACACATAAAAGTAAAGTATCAAATTATAATTTCCTTGATTATAATTTATATTATAAATTCATTGAAATTAAAATTGTATTAACTTTCTCCTTTTCCTTATTAGAATTTAGGTTCAGTAACTGAGAGTGAGAGTTTTTTTAACGTCGCAACACGAAAGTTATTGGCGACGGACCTCGTAATTTTGAACTTAACTCAAGCGACGAGGACGACACCAGAGCTGGCAACCCCTCGAAAAACTGCCATGCCACGCCAACGGGAGGATTTTGAGTCTCGAGATTTAACGTGCTTCATCCCCTTTACACGGCGTGTCTTCAGTGGTACAAGGCTCGAACTCAAGACCCGCCAGCCACGAGTTTGTGACTTTAGTCACCAGGCTTCCGCGTCCGTCAAATTTAAATTGAGAACTATAAAACAGTTGGAGATAATCTCCAATAAGAGAACTAATCTCTCTCTATTAGAAGGCTATATATAACTGGCATGAAACTAAATGACGTAACGTACACCCCCGCATTGCGGGAAGACCTAGGACTCAAGGGGGCTTAAATCCTGATGTGTGTTATGGTTTCGCAATCCTTTTAAGATCCTGCTTGGGGCCCAAAACATGACTTTTCAGGGGGGGGGGGGCAATATTTTCCGTTACGCCCCTGATGCCACCAAAACAACACTATATAGTAAAATTAAAAATGTAATTAACTTTTTTGAATCAAAAAGATTTTTATTCATTTCTGTACAGGTTTACTCCAGTGAAATTGTGTTAACTGATTGGATGGGCGGGTTTCAACCGTCCAATTGGAATGTAACAAGATTGAACAGGAGGTACTGTTTTCGATATGTTTCTCATCGCTTGATCGTAGTTCCACATTATGAGATTCTTTGCCAGTAGTTCTAGTGTAGATTCTCTCTAGTCCAACGTCAAATTGTACCAATCAATCACCCAAATGGATTTTTGGATTGACGTGTTGGGAAAAAATGTAAGTATTTAATGATGTTAAATTTGAAGGAAGCAAAGTCATACATCCGAGAATGTGTAACTTCAATCTGAAAACCTAATCTACAATCTAAAACTGAAAAATTGTGATCCGAGTGAGGGCCATGATGTTAAGTATACGGCGAAGAGAGATTCAGTAAACAAGGCGTGAAAAAGTACTGATTTTCAAAAAATGACAAGACAAGGTGAAAACATCAGCGTAAACGCATTGTGCAGAATTTGGCGTTGAGAAAAATTTAAAATAGGATGATCACTTTCATCAAAGGTTGTAGTTAAAAGAATAAATTGTTTCAAGACTTTGAGTGGGGTCGTTCTTTAAGCGTTCTGAAGTTCGTGGCTCGATTCCAAATTCCCACTCTCAAAACTCTTCACATCATTTAAAACCATACGAATTCAGGTTTACTTTTAATTTCGTACGGTAATCATCACGTTCATATGTTGGCCTTCATGTTGACGAAAAAGCACTTGTTGCACTTTCCCTTTGAGTTTTTTTTTAACAATGTGTTAGTTTTGATGAAGACTTCAGAGGTATAAATAAAGCTTTTAATTTATATTTTTATGCCAACATGAGTTTTTGTCAGCCATAAATTCATTTTCTCAACAGCCATTTCTTTGTAAAATACAAATAATAATAATAATAATAATCTAGAGTTCCATGCAAATATACTTAAAAATAAAAATAAAAAAGTTTATAGAGTTATATTTACATTGCGGTTTTCAAACAACTTCTATAAAATAGTAAACGATACTTACGTATCATACCGTCGACCTATTTCGCCAAAAGAAAAAATATCGCCAAATTCTGTCATCGTTATTATTACTAAGTTCGAACGTTAACGGAAACTGTTTTCACACTATTGGCTTTCTTGAAGCATTTGGCGACGTCTTTTGATTTGACGTAATTGGACGACGGTATAATACGTAAATACCGAAAAATAGAATAAGTTTGACAGTCATTTCTAAGCTCTGAGCAGATGACAAAACTAAAGCAGGGAAAACAGCTGAAAAGTTGATAAACAATTAAAGAACAACACAAGTTCTTCACTTCTTTTGATTCCAAATAATTTCAGCATTAAAAATCGTGTAGAATGAAGCCTTTGCAAATGAATACAGTAAGTATGAACGAACGTGTAACGTGTTCAAATTTGTCTTAACTTGAACTCGATTGAATGTGTTTGAGAGTGTACGTACACGCGCATTCGTGTTTGCTATTGCTCTATAATTCGCCACATAAACAATAATTTAAAATACTTAAAATGGCAACACATACAATATTGTTTCTCGTCTAGACTGATGTCTTTATATATTTCATTTCATTCAAATTAATTTATTGAAAATATAATTTTAACTATTTTTAATAATCAAATTATAATGCATTACATTTAATCAAACATAATCTCTATGACATTTTTATAAAGCTATAAAATAAATTTTAATCTTAGTAAAATTAATAGGAAAAATAAAAATCAAAAAGAAGTTATAGCTTTAGTGATTTAATGACGTAGTGCAAACATTGTGACTGTATGTGAATAATGTACTGAAGTCCATCCAAAACCTAAGTGCATATGAAATATTGCTAGAAGTGTGAAGGTTGAGACATGCTAATTGAAGTATGGTCCTCGTCATTTAATAGTAATTGAGAATATTATAGTTAGTAGCCAATAATTAACGGTAACAAAGTCAACTCAACTGTATGATGTGGTATTCGCTATTATACTGTTGTAGAGAGCTATATTAGAGCTATTTATTTAGATTCAAGGGGAACAGATTGGACAAAAAATCTGATGAAAAAACCCCCCTAAGTCTATAGAAGATGCGAACAGAAATGCTTTAGGCCTTAAAGACCATCCCATACGATTGTGCGGGTTAGATATTCTTGTCCCTTTAAGACTCGAAATATTTTTATCTTTAAATATTAAACTCTGCTGTTGTTTCCAATGCCACCTTTCTGACGGTGTCAGATCGAGGCCCACGAAATTCATCGTGGCAAAGGGCTAGAGATTTACGTCTGCCGTTAGCCGTAGCTTTGAGCATTTCTCAGGGGACGGTACGGTTTAGCTCGGTTCCATCCCAATTTTGAGGGAGAACGCCAAACTCTTTTCCCCTTCCACCAACTTCACGAGAGTCTTGCCGGCTATTTAGAGTACCCCCACGCTACAAAGGCACTAAACATTAACAAACATCCATGCCTTCTCCGGGATTCGAACCCAGGTCCAACAGCACAGTAATCAGTGTCACTAACCACTATACTGAATGGGCGACTTATTGCAGTCTTCTGGTTATTGTCAGTATACTGACCCCGATGACACTGAAAAAAATAATAAAGAAATTTTTGCCACACCCCTGGAACGTGGAGTGTTCCAGCACGAACGTACGGGATGGGTCTTGAAGGGTTATAAAGGGTAGTATAAGAGAAAAAAAAGACGAGTGAGAAATTTCTGAATAAAAAAACAAATCGTATAAAATAAAATATAATATATTACTGATTCATTCTATTTCAATATATTTTCTTTAATTCTATGATTTACGAAAATGAATTCAAATTTATTTACGTGATGACTATCATTAATTAACATCGATTGCGTAAAACCTGTTCTCTTGTGTACCAGTCCGACACGATGTATTTTCTTAACAGGGGCGTAGCTATCGCCGTATCAATGATACAAGGCCCCTACGCTACAAGGGCCAAAAGATGGGTTTGCAAAAAAAATCTTAAAATGATAAGGGACCCCAAAGAAGAGTTAATAAGAAATTTCGATACGCGGCCCACTCAAGATTAGCTACGCCATTGATTTATAAACTACACTATTGTATTATCACGATGTAGAAAAAAACCCTTTTTTTTTTGCACAGATATAGCAAAAGATCAAAACCTTCCATGTAAAAAACATGAAAACCTTATTAAACTTATTTTAGTCTTTGATTTAATGACAGCGTTTCACAACAGACGCATAGGCAGATGCGCAGTGAGTGAGAGCATATGTATTAAACACACCTGACAAAAGGGTTAGAAATACAATATAGATGAGCAGATGGGAAGAAATGGAAGGGGAAAAAAAGAATATTAAACAATCATTTCAAGGTGAGGGCTGTCGAAGTAGAGGGATAAGGGACATCATGATGGTTAGTTAGCCTTTTGTTTTTTTCCTTTCTGATGCGTCCTTGAAGATGTTGTGCATCTGAGCTGGCTGGCACCCACACAAACAGGAAATTTCATTGCGTACGTTTCACAGGAACACTGCAGCCGCAGGAGCACGAATAATGTGTGTCTTTGTGACATTGTTGTTTTTCTCTTGGATAAGGTCACGATACAAGAATGACTGCGAGACAAAGTAAACAAAGAGATGCTATTTCGTTAATTGAGATGGATTCTTTTTTGTTGACATTGGGATGCGCGGTGGATTCATGTAACAAAAAAAAAATTATAGACGCTGAAATTTTTGTGTACTGTTTATAACAAAACGAATTCTTGCATAGTTAACTACTAAATAAAAACAGTCTGTTAAGTTACGTTTAGGATCTGTGATCCAGATTTTTAAAAAAATGAATGCAGCATAATCATCTATTAAGGTATCCGACTACGTTCGGAACCGTGATTTTAAAAAAGCGCATAAATGGATAATTTTCCTGAAATTTAGAGTCACTTAGATTAGAATACATGTATAAAATTGTTTTAAAGACATTGTGACAAATTTTTTTTATTTAAATACAATATTTAGGCAAAAAATTAACAGAATAACCTTTATTTCTCAAAATGTTCTTTTTTTTTCTATGAAAAATGCTTCTATTATAATTATATTTTGCCTGTATATAGCTCAGACTTCTGTTCAGGGGCTCAACTACGATTTTTGAAAAATTCACATTATTTTCTGAGTTACAGCCATTTGAAATATAATTATCGGTGTCTTTTTCTTAAAATTTCTCCCCTCTATAGTCGTAAGACATGGATAAACCCACTTCTAAGTTATATATTTCAAAAATTCTAGTTGAACCTCTGTACAGAGGTCTGAGCTATATGCAGGCAAAATATTATTATAATAGAAGCCTTTTTCACAAAAGGAGAACATTTTGAAAATGGGTCATTCTATATGTTCATTTTTTGTCAAAATATTATACTTAAATAATTTTTTGTTGTAATACTATTCTTAAAACAATTTTATATACATTTTCTAATCTAAGTGACACTAAATATCATAAATATTATCCATTTATACGCTTTTACAAAATCACGGTTCCGAAAGTAGTCGGATACCTTAAGGCTGTTTTCGGCTAATGTTAAAGAATAGGACCCAAATTCAGAATATTTTTTCAAATAAAAAAGTACTCAAACATTAATATTATATTCTGGCTTCACTATCCTGTAGAGAATCACTTATCTTATCATACTATTCCTTTTTATTCGAGTTGACACATTTTTTCTTTTATAAAATGTGTTTCGCAATTTTTCTCCTATACCGTAATGCTAAAGGAGCTATCTCTTTACGTGTTAAAAGAAAAAACTAATTATTTTTGAAATATTTTGAAATTTTAAAAACACTATATTATAAACAAATGTATGAGTTACAATGTCACAAATTCTTATTAAAATGCCAGGAATTTAGATTCTCGAAAATATTTGGTAAAGAACAGGGACTGGCAAGGTAATGTGTAATTTGTTGCATGAGAAGAAATGGAACGGAAAGATAATCCAAACAAGTAATATAAAAATTTTTTTTAGTCACTTCCTACTTAGATCAACAAAGAAAATTTTTATTTTAGCTACTTTTTATTAAATAGTTACAATTAATATAAATATGTATATACATAGGACAGAATCATAACATTAAGGGGTAATTAATTTTTTAAAATTATCATTAAAGTATCGTATTGTCCTTTTAATTTCAGTCCAACTTAATGCTTTAATACGTGAGAAAAAAACCTTTTCAAGTTTTGACACAAGTCACCAAAAATGATGCCAACTTGGCTGTGTATTTGTAATTCTTTAAATAATTAGTTTTAATCAATTAATTTTTATTAATTATAATTAAATTACTGTATTGTCATCCAAAATAATCACGCATATAAAATTTCAGCTCAATGGAGCGCTTTAAAATGTATTTTATTAACGATTGAAAATTCCACCAAGATAAATAAATAAATATTTAGAGAGTGTGAGCTAATAGTAGGAATTGAAAAACTGATCGCTTAAGGAGTTAAAGTATATATTAAAAAAAAATCTAAAATTGCAATTACATAAATAAACTGAAGTGGTGTAGAAATTAGTGTTCATGCACGATGGGAGTAATGATCAATATAGTCTAATTCAATTTTTTTTCACGATTTTGAAATAGAAAAAAAAGCTATCTATTTTTTACAAATCTGATTTAATACAGCCGACTGTTACGATCAATCATAATCTTTCAATAGTAAATATCCACTTTCCGCGACAAATTTGACAGATTTCTAGAAAACAAGAAATGAGGGGAAATCTTTTTAGTTTCCCCAATGTCTTCTCCACATAAAGTTTTCGATAGATAGTTACATAAAGTAACTGAAGTAACTAAAGTTACTAAAGTAACTGAACATCAAGAAACTGAATAAAAAATATTTAAAACTGCAGGAGAACATGAAAGAAGAATAGTGTCTTCTGCATTATTAACTAATTTTTAAAATAGTAGTATTCAGTATTTTTATAATGTTGCACGGGTTTAAATTACCTTTCGAAATTTTTCTCGGTTACTGCACATCAATTATTTATAATTCACTGAATCTTGTGTAAATACACGAAAATATAAAAATGTGAAGGTTTTTGTTTGTAATGCTCCGTAACCTACTGGCGGTGGATTTTCTCGAAACCCGTTCTTAGAGGATTTCTACTCAACAAAAGAAACTTGCCTTCAAAATTTCAAGTCTGTAGGTCTAATAGTACCGGAGATTTCATGATATGCGAGGCGCTTTTCTTCTTTGTATATATATAAATTAACATTTTACATGATAATAAAATATTAATATTAATTTAACAGATGAGTAGTAAAAAAGGAACGCAAGAAAATAAAACCATTTTTAAAAAAATCAAGAACCTCTTAATTAAAACGTGTTTCGATGTAATTCAGCAAGAATCTGAAAGTAAATTGCAAAATAATCGGAGACAAGATCATTTCTTTCTTAGAAAAATTATACCATTATTTTACGAGAATTGATAAAACTATCTCTGCTATCTTCAATAGAAAAAATTAAAAATTATAACAAACGTAACAATATTAATCTCATATTTAATTTAATACTGTTTGACATCTTTTATAATTCAATTCATGCAACTCTTTGATACAAGTTTACCAAAAAATATTGTGTGCATCAAATTTTTCTGAAACATTACTATATTTTCGCAATACAATCTAAAAAAATCTTTTAAGAATACTTAGGCGTTCTATTTATTTACAAAGATTGGATTTGTTATACATTTTTTACAATGTATCCATTCACTCAAGATACTCGTACAAACAAACGTTAATACCAATTATTTATCTCATTATTCAGAAGCAATTAATTCCCAATTCATCGCAGCAAAACATAACAACGAACAACAATCCAGCTAATACCATTTTCTTTTCATTATCAAAGTGCCATTAAACTGCAATAGAAGCCATCAGCAATTTGAGATCACGCCTTCTAAGAGGAGGTCAAAAGTATTTCGAAGCGTCGCATTACGTTTTAATCTCACACCAGAATAAAAAAAGGAAAACAATCCATAAGCAAATAGACTCCGAAGTCTGTTCGTATCTCAGAAGGGTTCTTTTTAGAACAAATGATGGCGAAATAAGTAACTCGACTTCCGTTCGAGAGAGCAAATAAGGAAGTTCAGATTCGTCCGATAACTACGAGTTGAGATGTTGGATAACTTATTCTTCTTATAACAGTTCTAAGAGAATATGTCACACCTCTTGAACTGGAAGATACAAATATTCGATTATTTTCGGATTTTAGACGTCACACACACACACATTTAAGTACCGAAAAACAATATTTTTTTATAAGTAACGTTGTTGTAGAGAGAAACTTACAGCCCTTTGAATGAATTCGAACTTAGAAGCGGATGTTTTCTTCTATTTCATATTAATATGTATATTTCAGTTAATATTTAACAACATAGGATTCAACCCACTTAAATACGACGAAAACTTCGAAATATTTTTCTGCGCTTTTTTTATAACTTTCTCGCTATTCTAAATTGCTGTCATGCTAGTGATAAATGAATCGGCAAAGATCAAAATTACCCGATATTATTGCACATATCCCGAAAATATACGAAAATTCTAGAATATTACGAACATTTCTTATTAAGAGAAAAAGCCAGATGTTCTGCTTAAGAAATGACGCAAGGAAATGTTTTGAGAAATCACATTCTTATGCATTTTTGTCACAACCACCTCAAAAAATTTGAATAGAATTTTTATAAAAAGAAAAACTGAACTTACAACAGAATTGATTTTTGATTTCGTATTTCTAGAATAACTTATTTTGACAAGCTTACCATCCAATTCTCATTGATTTTCCTTTAATTTTTTTATACAAGATATCGTATCATTTCATTTTATTTACATTTGAGTTTTTAATGCAGTTCGTAATATAGATGTGAAAATTATTTTCAATATTGTCTTTTAGTTCGTCTTTTACCTTATTCTGTGTGCAAACAAAATGACACACACGCATGCACACACACTGCCACAAGTTAAGGAACAAAGAGTCTTTTTCGCGCTAATTTTTGATACGCCGCAGTTTAAATTTAAGAAAATCAAATAACTAACTCTTTATGCATTTATCTAATGAATATTAAATACACAGTTGATTTTAATAGTTTGTATATTAAATAATAATTATTTTTTTAAAAGTCCCTTCCTTGGCAATAATTCTAAGTTGAGTAATTAAAAAATTTTTTAAAATGATTTGAAATTTAATAAGGAATTTATTCCCTGGTCATAATGCATGATCGACATCGGTTTTCTATAGATAAGAGATAAAGTTGAAGGTCACATGAAACAGTATGGAAGACCGTAAGCAATGCAACCCAAGTTGTAGCTCGTATAAGCTCATGGGAGAAAAATTTAAGCCGCAACTGATCTGCCAAGATTGTCCCAAATGTGCTCTATAGGATTTAAATCAGGTGAACGAGTGGTTGTAATGATTCCTAATGCTTTTACCAAGAAATTATCTGTCTACAAGTATAACCTGATGTGGCTAAGCCAACAGTAGAATAGAATTACGATTAATAACGGCAACCTAGTGCCTCAAATATTGATCAAGGATTTAACGACACTAGATGGTGGTTGAAGTTCGTTATATTTTTGAATAATGTCCTGCTGAGCATTGATCTCTTAATTTGTGCTTTTGATTCCCAGGTTTTTTTACTTGTTATTGTTGAAGTGAGGGAATGGACTAAATTCATGTGACGTCAAAATCACATGATAATTTAGTCACGTGTTTTCGGCGCATCAGTTCATAAATTAATTCGACATCATAATTATATCACAAATGTAATCACGTGCTTTCAGCCAGTTAGTTCATGTGCTTCACTGTTGCTAACTTTTGCTTTTTGCAGAAACTTTCCTTTAAAAAGTACATATTTGTCAACGATATAATAATGCTCATAGTTAAACAAAATGCACTTAGTTTAAAAGTATTCGTATAATGTAAAGCTTTTTAATTTTGAAAACTGTTTGATGAATTTTAACACGTGAACTCTTTACCCAATCATATCAAATTTTAAATGTTATCTAAACTTTACAAGTTGAACAACTAGTATGTCAATTTTTAATGAATGGGAAACACGTGATTGTGCCGTTATCATGTGACCATCATGATTTTTGTCCATTTGATCATGTAAACAAATACACGTGATTGCCGTTATCATGTGACCATCATGAATTTTGTCCACATTTGATCATGTAAACAAATATACGTGTTCGCATTTTTCGGGATGGTCGAGCATTTATAGGACCTTATAAATGTAAATAATTCATTATGTTTATGAAATTTATTTTGATACATTGTGTAGTTTTAGTAGTAATTCATTCAAAGAAACCATTTTTTCTGACACACGCGCACGCGCGCATACACACCTGTTTTTATTAAAATGATCCCCTTTTCTTTAAAATTAGCAATTGTTTTTTTCAATATTACTAAAATTTTATTATACAGTATATTTAGATACTATCAACGATGATAATTGGTACATTTTAGCAAATTTAACTGCGGAAACGATTTTATATAAATTTTTAAATAAAATTTGGCTTAACTGGGAAAACTGCTGTTCATACGCAGGCCTAAAAGCAACTCTTTTTCCTCCTTTCACTGTTTCTGAATTGGTTAATCAATAAAAAGCAAAAAGATAAATCCTACAACCTTTATCATTGTCAATTATAAAGTATTTCATAATACCCAAATAATCACCATATAAACATAATTGAATCACGCGTATTTTAAATTGAGTAATAATAATAATAATAATAATAAAATTAAAAAATAATTTTTTAAAAGAATTGAATTTTCTTACGAAATTTTGCGCACACCTTTCACGAACAATTTAGAAGCTGAATCAGGTATAGCTTCTTGCAAACATTCTTTAATAGCATTTTGAACGAAGAAATAAACTTAACTCGACTAAAAAAGGGATTAATGAAACAGTATATTATTTTTTTTCTTAAGTTTCCACACACGTGTTGCTCTTGACCTTGAACAGGAACAATTTTCAATTGAATGATGAAATAAGCACAAATTTCTCAGATTATTATAGAAAAAAATTTTTGCGTTTTCTCGTATTACTAAAGGAAAATAATGTAAGTCGAGTGACCTTATATTTATGAAATTCAGTACCAAAGTTTGATTTTAATTAAACGTTTCAATTTTAAATTAAAAAAAAACAGCAACAAAATAAACAGATTTGATTAATTTATCAAACCTTAGAATTTTAAATAAAAAAAAATAGTAAGAAATAACAAAATAAGCAGCAAGAAATATGTTATTCTAATACTGTATTATATAAAATTCCATTGGTTAGCATTTATGAAAAAGAAAATATGATTTTTTTTATTTACTATTAGATATCAGAGTCGCCCAAATGAAAGTCGCACTACAGTCGATTTGATAAATGGTTTAATGGTATACTATAAATTAGTATACAAAGGAAAAAGAAGTAATACAGACGTAACAGATAGGCTAGACAAAGTCACTTTGTAGTTTGAAACAAGTGTTCACGACATGACAGATACATTGGGTGAAGAAGCTCTGGTGTTGGTTGTGGAACCAATTTTCAACCACAACTTGGACCTCATTATCGTTGGGAAATCGCCCCTTCCCTTCGCAGCTTTCCTGGGTGGACTAAAGATGTGGTATTTAAACGTATAAAGGTTCGGGGTGTAAGGTATGTTCCCAGCGGAATTGCTGTAACAATGTTTGGCACGCCACAGCCACATGAGGACGAGCATTATCATGCAAGATGATCGCCCCACGTGACAGCATGTCACGTCAGCGGTTCTAGCTATTCTTTCTCAATTCATTCAATTTGGCACAGAACTCCACTCCCGCGCGAACTCCACCCCCGAAAAAACAACACAATTTGAGATGATTTTAGAAAACTTAGACGTTATTTTATAACTCAAACGAAAATGAAATTTCTATTTGAATTCATGTACACATTATTTTCATCATTTATATAGTAAAAATCAAAAACATCCACATAAATAAAAAAATTAAACTCAAAATAAATTTTAAACAAATTGCTTTTTAGAGAAGATAGAAAACACACACACACACAAATAGGGCGCATTTTTGAAATTAAGGAAATATTAAAAAAGGAGATAAAGTGGCAAGCAAAATGTCCAAATTCACGCGATGTACAAAAAATATCCTTCAGAACGATGATTTTCAATGAATGAAGCAATTATCGTCCTTTTAACTCTCATTTAGTATGCATTAGACGAATTTCAAAGAAATGTTATACTCACAAAAATCATCTTAGAATCAACAATTATTATAAATGAATGAGATTGTGTATGAGACTGTAAGCCTCATAGACATTCAGAAAAGAAAGTGAACAAAATAAAGAAATAAAAGAAACTCTTGACTTTCTATCTTTTTATATACTGATGCTTATGCACTAAAATTTTATCTTCATATAAAAGGAAATCTGTATGAGAAATTTTGTTTTTCTTGGAGAATATTTGCTCTTTCCCTCTTTGTGTATGTGCATCTAAAATTCTTTCTTTTTTCTTTTTCAATTCCTACTATTAGCTCGCACTCTCTATATATTTATTTATCTTGGTGGAATTTTCAATCGTTAATAAAATATTTTTTAAAGCGCTCCATTGAGCTGAAATTTTATATACATGATTATTTTGGATGACAATACAGTAATTTAATTATAATTAATAAAAATTAATTGATTAAAATTAATTATTTAAAGAATTAAAAATACAGCCACGTTGGCATTATTTTTGGCGACTTAGCGACCCTTTTGGCGACTTGAGTCAAAACTTGAAAAGGTTTTTTTTTTCTCACGTTTTAAAGCATTCAGTTGAACAGAAATTTTATAGACACGATTGTTTTGGATGACAATACGATACTTTAATGATAATGAATAAAAATTAATTATCACTTAATGTTGTGATTCTGTCCTATGTATATACATTTTTATATTAATTGTAACTGTTGAATAAAAAGTAGCTAAAATAAAAATTTTCTTTGTGGATCTAAGTAGGAATTGACTTCAATTTTTTTTATATTATTTGTTTTAATTTCATTTTTAACTGTTTTGTTTTACGTCACTAACCATATATATAACCAATTTTCACTTCATTTATTTAACAAATTAGAAATATGGCCTTATTGCCAACTACTATCAAAGTGTGAATATGTTATAACAGGATTTGTTTTGACATTCTCTACACACGCAAGGTCTCTAAATAGACATCTATTATGATCATTTTGTTCAATTAAAAGCTTCCGGCTGTCGGTTTCTGCGCTGTGTAATCATTGCCATCAAGCTTCGTAGTTCTGAACTACAGTTAGAAGACGAGAGGACGATATTTCTGCTGGAGAACTGCATCACACCCAGAGCCGCTTTTCTGATTAGACAAACTAGGCACGTGCCAAGGGTGCAAAAGATTTAGGTGCGGAAAAAGAGAAAAAATTAAAATTACAACGAACGCACCACCACCTAGCGAGTGTGAGAGAAGCATTTCTGACCTTAAAAGAGTAAAGACTGAAATGAGATTTATTATAGAAAATGGAAAGCTTAACAGTTCGATGTTGCTTATACACTCAAAATGATATTACATGGAAATTGATTAATGATGTTATTAATGATTTTGCAATGATCAAAGCTCGAAGAAAACCTTTGCTGTGCCAGTACAGCGGCAGTGACTCAACAAAGAATGAGTACCTCTAAAAGTGAAAGATAGTAAAGTGATAAGCGACGAAAAAGATGATAATTAACAAGTTAAAAACAAATATACAATAATGTATATTTTGTACTGCAATTCCAAATGACTTCATTAATTTTCTGTACTAATTTACAAACGGGTGGAGGGTGGCAAGTGATGCTGTAAGGTAAGAATTGAACAAGAGTGGCCAAACCATGCCGCTATCCTTTCCTTATGGTTGCCAGTCCAGGACACGACGGGTCCATAGGTGGTGGATAATAGAAAGAGTCTCCAAACCGCGAAAACAAAGAAAATGAAAAAAGACTCTTAAAGGAAAATATCTTCCGAACCATAACTGGCAAGGTAAGAACTGAAGGAGGGGAGAGGGTAACAGTTTAAAATGCTTAGAGCACTGGGGAGGTTGAAAACAACACACCACCAAAACGAGAACTTTGAACAGTAAGGAATTTAATGTACAACAACTTCTTCACATGATGGGTCTTTGATAGACTTTTATCTCGGATACTCTGTTTGACTGATGATGCCATGAGTTAGTTCACTGTCACAACTACTTAGCTACCTTGGTCTCTATCTTGTTAACACTAACTGGAAACAAACGTTAATTTTTCCGCCTTAAAAGTACACCTCTTGCTGATTCAAAATAAAGGATTTTCAAGTTTCTATATGTTCTTATATAAAAAGAGTTTTTATTTATAAGGCTAACATTTGTGTATATTCTCCTTACGTAGGGCTTTTGATATTTTTGTACGTTAAAAATTAGGCTATATTCTGTGTTGTATTCATCGGTGCATGAAAACTATTGAATATAGAAGTAAAAATAAAAACAAAATATTTTATTATACTTTTTTAAAGTACTTGATATTTGTTTAATTTATAAATCAAACAGTTATTTTTTTTAATATTATGCTGTTATAGTTAGAACTATTTCCATAATCTTCATTTCAAAATTTAATTTCAGGAAGACTCAAGATTACGATAAAAAAATATAGCTACACCACCGACTTAAATTTTTGTCGTCATATTGGAAAAGAGAATTCTTCTATGATAATAACTTTTACGAATATACGGAGCAGGAGTACATGGCAAGGAGACAGAAAACAGCAGTTCTCTTTCATCAGGCATCCATACAATATTCATTAGTCTACTCTTAATGTAAATCTTAACATAAAAATGTTAGTCTGAAAACATGTTTAACCTATCTAATATTTTTATCTCAAAATTTATTGTGTTGTACGTTAACTTCTCATGTTTTATTCTTTCCAGATACATAAATGCATTGAAATATCAAAACCGATTTGTATTCTATGAATTCACAATCTTCTACAACTTTGAAAATGCCAAGGTTAGCGCACAAAGCGAACATAGATAACAGAGTAATCTAAAGAGGAATTTACAAACAATTCCTGGATGGTGAAATGGTAAGCGTTTAAAACAGGAGGTGATTATAACCTTTTGGTGTTTATATAAAGCCTTTTTCTTGAAAGTAACTTAATCAGATTTTAAATAAATGGGTGCAAATTTTTACTATATTACCAATAGCACCAGATGAGGTTTTCTTGTTAAAAAAACTTCTTTTCTACAAGATTTTTTTCATCCTATGTCCGTCTCTGACCTTTCGGTCGTAAGTTGACGAGCAGCCCAATACAATGTAGAATGATTAAAAAAAAGTCTCCAAAGGCACAGTCAATAACATTTAAAGAAATAAAGTTTAAAACAGCAGGGCATATTTTGAGGTGATCCCCAATCATGGATATGCCATGGTCCCAAAGTGGGCAGGAATTGTAATCCTGCAAAAAGTCATGACTATTAAAAAGTTTAAAACAGGCAATGCTGACTGCTTTAGGAAAGGAACTCTAAATTCTTGTTCATGTCTACAGAAAAGAGCTCCATTTCTTCACTGAAGTCTTCTTTATTTTCAGGCTGGAACATATGGATCTAATGGTACAGGATATAAAGCGTTTTATATACTACAAAGACAAAGGATTATCTGACTGCGTCATTTGGGATCCACCTTTGGCCAGCATATTTGCTTTCTCATGTTCATATATCCTGCAATGACAGGAGATCTATTGTAATGCAATGCAGTTCTTGATAATCAACAAGATCCCAGCAGATCCTAGAAATCTCAATTTCACGTTGACTGAGAGTTGTTAAGGTTGTAATTACAGCCTTGGAGTCAACAAAAAAAGACGATATTTTCTTTTTCATACTGCTCTGTTTTGTCTATGGCTGAAGAAATGGCTGCTATTTCACCATCTAAGTTGTCAAAATGTTTTCCAATGGCAAAAGACAATGAAAAGTTTGTACAGAAAACTCCATCAGACCCTTCAGCCGAGCCAATCAGTATAAACGTGTAGCCAAGAATCATCCGGGTAACATTCATGAGCAGTAGTCATGACAGTATATTTCCATTCAGAGTCAAGAAAAAAGTTCATGCTGACATCAGAGACAAGGTCCAAACAATCCCTCACAATTCAAAATTTTACACGATTACTATAATATGGCACATACGACATATTTCTTCTTAATTTCTACATAAATTCATCAAACCTCAAAGTATAACAGATAAAAAGCAATTCGTCAGGGCTAGAATATCGATAACATCAACAACAATCTTAAGATTAATACACAGACCATTATTATTCAACATTTTTAATTACAGAGATGTCTGAGAATCGTCAAAGGCAACGGTAGAAATTCCTTCGACATTCTATCATGACACACGAAGAATATTTTTCAGCAGCAATTAAAATAACTAGCATTTTTGACGTTCTTTGCTACTAGTAGCAACAAACATTAGAAAAAACTTTTTCACTTGAGCATATCCAGATGCTTAGGGAGATTCACAAACGGAAGGCTAAATGTTTTTTGAAGTTGGGAAACTGTCAGGATGCGATCGTAGTTGACACAATCTCCGATTTGCGACATTTAATACCCAAAAGAAAAACAAATACTTGACGCAAAGAGATTACTTTTACGCAGATTTCAGTCAATTAACGAAAGAGATTTTTCGGTACATTTTGTACCAAATAAGAATACTATGAAAAGGTTTCCCGAAGCTATATGCATTCTAAAAATGCATTAAAACAGAAATATTATGAAATATTTGACCTTTTTTAAATTTTCGGACCAAATAAGACTAAGTATCTTATTTAGAATATAATTTTGTTTTTTTTAAATGCCACTCAACGTGAAAAAAATTGCCACCGTAAGGTCCCATAACGGTATCTTCGAGATTGAGCTCTTCCAGCTTGATTTGTATTAAGAAGTCTAACTTCATTCTTAACATAAATAGCAACATAATTCGAAAAAATTAAATAATCACAGAAAATAGATTAAGAGCTAAAATAGTTACACCGTATTTAATTTCATTTATAATTTATGTCACACTCTGAAGAAACACGAGAACTAATGATGATGGACCTTGTAATTTTGAACCACGGTCAAGTGATGAGGACGACACCTGAGCTGGAAGCCCCTCTCCAAACTTCTGTACCACGCCAGCAGGAGGACTATGAGCCTCAACAGATTTAATCTGAATTATCCTCTTTACATGGTGTTCCTCAGCGGTACTAAGTTTTGATCTAAGGAGTAAGTTTCGATTATGGTCGCAACACGAGTTCGCACGAACATGAACATTTGGCTATCGTGGCTTTACATACAATTAAACTTACGTACTATTAAAATAAAAGAAACTTATGAATGATTCATGCTGTATTTCATGACATTACTTTTTTAAATCTTATTTAATTTTAATTATGAAATAAAATTTTCTTGAAATCACTAAGGTCTGTTTTGTAGAAGGGCTATTGTACCTTAAGGTATCCGACTACGTTCGGAACCGTGATTTTGCAAATGCGTATAAATGGATAATATTTATATTTAGTGTCACTTATATAAAAAATGTATATAAAATTGTTTTAAGAGTAGCATTACAATAAAAAATTATTTAAGTACAATATTTTGACAAAAAATGAACATAAAATGACCCATTTTCAAAATATTCTCCTTTTGTGAAAAATACTTCTATTATAATAATATTTTGCGTGTCTATAGCTCACACCTCTGTACAGAGGCTCAACAAGAATTTTTGAAATATATAACTTAGAAGTGGGTTTATACATGTTTTACGACAACAGAGGGGAGAAATTTAAAGAAAAAAAAACGCCGATAATTATTTCAATTGGCTGTAACTCTGAAAATAATATGAATTTTTCAAAAAGAATATTTCAGACTCTCTGGAGAAGTCTTTAATTTATATAAGCAAAACATTATTATTTTAGAAACATTTTTTATAGTTAAAAGGAGAACATTTTGAAAAAAGGTTATTCTAAGTTGATTTTTTGCCAAAATATTGTATTTAAATAATTTTTTTTGTCAAAATGTCCTTAAAACAATTTTATACATGTATTCTAATCTAAGTGACACTAAATATCATGAAGTTTATCCATTTATGCGCTTTTTTAAAATCACGGTTCCGAACGTAGTTGGAGATCTAAATTTCTTGAGATTCGAAATCCTCAAGTTATTACATAGTGTAATGGAGTGCATATGATGCCATCCTAATCATTTGACCGTAGTTTAAAATTACGAGGTCCGCTGCCAACAGTCTCGAGTCGCATCTAACAATTAATCCACAAATAACTTTCTCATTGGATCCGTGACAGAAACACTAAGTGAAAATTCCGGGCTTTGAAATCAGTTTGTCTTTCTACGGTTCATGTTTCCTCTTGTTAACAAAGTTGAAAGTTTTGCGCTTTAAAATGTGTGTGTAGAAAGGGTTAAAATAGAACAGTTTTCGGAACATACAAAGAATTGAAAAGCAGAGAATGGGAAAGGTCAGCTGTTTTGTGCGTTTCTGACATAACTGAGGATAAAATTTATGATTTGGTAAGAGCTGAGCGAGCCTTTTCTGATACAATAGTTTTCCCACTTTCTACTATTTTTAACTTGCTGCCTCAGAGCATAGAATTTTAGTTGCGTTCGAAGAATTCAGGCGCGGGAAAACTCCGAACTTAATTAAAATAGTTGTTAATACGACAGTTCGTTGCATTTAATCATTAATACGTGGAATCAATACCAGATTTGAAATAACAGATTCAATAAACATAATTCTGCGATTGTTTTCTAATAACGAATGATACATAATATACGAATAATACCATATTTACATATTTACTGAATCTAAGCTTTACTACTTTTCCAATGTTGCTACTGAAAATCGGGTGTGGCTTAGAATCGAAGGCAAAACATTTTTTGGATGAGGGATATTGAGTTTTCTCCCCTTTCAAAAGGAAAAATGTAACCATTCATTCTGGAAACTTGCATCTCAGACTTATCCCATTTCATAATTTATTTCCAGTATTCAGCGTATCCTAAACATCAATATATCCTACAATTTCTTTGTATACGCTTTCTTTTAACCACCTAAACATCAAAGATATCGGTAATAGTATCAAGACGAGTTTACTATGACGCAAGTATGAAACGGGAGGCAATTTTATATACAGAAGAAAAACGGAAACAGAGCAACGATCATTGAAATTTTGACAGGGATGAAACAAATATACGTCGATGGCGCAACAAAATGATATAATTTTTGTTTATAAATGCTCAACGGTCTTTAATAATTCTTTTACATTCTTTTATAATGCATTCTTTTTTTAAAAAAAATGTTGTATAACAAATGCATTGGATGGCACGAAAGACGACACCGTGTGAGAAAATGGCGATACTTATACCAATTGCGAAGTGGCAATGGGAGAGACGATTCGAAAGATGATACTGACGATTAGAATAATTATAGATTCATGTTTGTACGAGTATTTGAAAGTTTTTAATTCTAGTAAAATAAATTAAACTTATTATTTCTCATTAAAATTTTTTTAAGTACCAGATATTGATGAACCTTTGACACATTTTTTAAATTTTTTTCTCAAAAACGTGTAGAGAATTGGGGTGTGCGACTTAAAATCGATGTGACAATATTTTTTTTACAAAAACATGTTGAAAATTTGGGTAGCGGCTTAGAATCGATGGCAGCTTAGATTCTAGTAAATACGGTGTACTATATTTTGCTATGTTGAATGAACGTAAATATGATGTGTGATGAGTTGTATAATTATCAAATTTAAAATATCTCTCTGATAACAACAACATAATATCGAATGTATTAAAATACTGAATCATGTTAATGAACAATGTTCTTATCACGTTCTATAATACTGAATGAACATAGTACTGGATTATTAGCTCAAGGATTCAGTGGATAAAGAAATTAAATGTAAAACATTTGGTTAATACAAATATATTCGTAGTTTTATGTATTTTATAACACACAGAATCATATGTATAATTTTTGAATTAATATACATTATGATACATAATACAATATATCGTCTGTCTAATTATCAGGCTGCATAACTCCATCTAGGCTGCTAATTTGATACAGTAGGGCTAGGCGCCAAGTTGTTGTTTATGTTCGCCAAGATAGGCGATAATATTACAATCGTGAATTGCAAATTAAACAAAACAACAACAAAAAAAAAGCTTTTTGCGTATCTCAGCTAAGCAAAACAAAACAAAAAAAATTATTAAATTTTAAGTCTGTAGATCTAATATCTGATAAAAAAGGATTTTTTTTTATTTATATAATTCCCCGTAAATCTCTTGTGAGTTGATTTTGGAAAACACCTCCCTAAACTGATCTCTGCTTAGCAAAAGTAACACATTGTTACAAATTTTGTGTAATGAACGCTTAAAATAGTGTAAATATTTTATATCTGGAAGTGTAATACATTAATATTACTTTCTGTTGTATTTATTTTATGTTAAAATCTTGCCCACCACCTCTCCCTTCTAAATCTAGTTTTATTATGAAATAAAAAAA
>BMAV01007038.1:473935-485396 GCA_019973955.1 Trichonephila inaurata madagascariensis
GCCACTGTTTGGGGTATTATATGTTATATATATAAATAAACGTCTTATATATATAAATTCATCTATGCAAGCAGTCATATTAATTTTATTCTTTTATTAAATTTTTTTGAATTATATATTATAAGCAGTTAATCAAAGGTATATAATTCAAGTTTTTTAAAAAAATATTCTAATTTCAGATGAAGATAGTACTGTGAAAGCAAAATATCGAAGTTAAAGAATAAAATACACTGCATCAAGAGTTTGGCAAGAATTATGACAACTGCTCAAAAAGTTGAGGCACTGGCATTTCGAAAGCTATCGAAATGCGAGTGGAAACAATACCAGGGGGAGACGTCACAGCAGACGCACAGAGGGCGGCAGATGTACGTCTGATATAATTATAGTGTGTGAGGCGAGCAAGGCCGCATGCCAAGCCGACTTCCTGATGGGAGCCAAGTGGTGTTGACACCTGCAGTTTATCATCCGGAGTTGTTTTTACCCCTCATCCTATCCTTTCCGCTCCTTTTGAGACCAAAGAGAAAAACGGCATCCATCAAGTTCACAGTCACACCGAGGACATTCTCTTTAATCAACTGAGGAGAGTGTTTAAGGAGTTAAACGGATCCCAACCCCACACAGCCAAGCGGTTATTGAATAAGATCATGCGACCGAAAAGGGCGATCTTCCGCTGTTTCGAATTCGACGTTGTTTCAGTCGAGTTGCGTATTCGATTACTGATTCTAGCAAGGCTAATGTATACTGCATCCGTCGGAGATAAAAGCATACCTTTAAATTATTTATACGTAATGTATCGATGAGATGGTATTCATTTTGTAGATTGTACTCGTGGCAGTACAAAGCCTTCTTGATATCTGTCACACATATCATCGTTTTTTCAATTCCTACTATTAATTCGCAATCTCCCTATATATATCTAGTTCAAACCTTCAATCGTTAAGGTATCCGACTACGTTCGGAACCGTGATTTTAAAAAAGAGCATAAATCGATAATTTTTATGATATTTAGTGTCACTTAGATTAGAATACATGTATAAAATTGTTTTAAGGATATTTTGACAAAAAAATTATTTAAATACAATATTTTGGCAAAAAATTAACTTAGAAAAATCTTTTTTCAAAATGTTCTCCGTTTATAAAAAATGCTTTAAAATAATAATATTTCACGCTTATATAAAGTAAAGACTTCTCCAGAAAGTCTGAACTAGGAATTTTGAAAAATTCACATGATTTTCAGAGTTACCACCCATTGAAATAATTATCGGCGTTTTTTCCTTAAAATTCCTCCCCTCTGTTGTCGTGAAATATGGATAAACTCACTTCTAAGTTGTGTATTCAAAAATTCTAGTTGAGCCTCTGTACAGAGGTCAGAGCTATATACAGGCAAAATATTATTATAATAGAAGCATTTTTCACAAAAGGAAAATAATTTGAAAATGGGTCATTCTACGTTCATTTTTTTGTCAAAATATTGTACTTAAGTTATTTTTTTATCATAATACTATTCTTAAAACAATTTTATATACATTTTCTAATCTAAGTGACACTAAATGTCACAAATATTATTCATTTATACGCTTTTGCAAAATTACGGTTCCGAACGTAGTCGGATACCTTAATAAAATGCATTTTACAGCGCTCAATGGAGCTGAAATTTTAAATACACGATTATTTTGGATGACAATACGGTAATTTAATTATTATTAATAAAAATGAATTAATTAAAACTATTTATTCAAAGAATTACAAATACAGCCAAATTGGCATCATTTTTGGCGACGTGTCAAAACTTGAAAAGGTTTTTTCTCACATTTGAAAGCGCTCATTTGAGCTGAAATTTTCTATACACGATTGTTTTGGGTGAAAATACGGTAATTTAATTATAATTAATTAAAATTAACTGACTGAAACTAATTATTTAAATAATTACAGATACAGCCACGTTGGCTTCATTTTTAGCGACTTCGGGGGGTCAAAACTTGAAAAGATTTTTTTTTTTCACCTTTTAAAGCATTCAGTTGAATTGAAATTTTATATACACGATTGTTTCGGATGACAAAATGATACTTCAATGATAATTAATAAAAATTAATTGACACTTAATATTGTGATTCTGTCACATGTGTATACATATTTATATTGATTGTAATTATTTCATAAAAAATAACTAAAGTAAAATTTTTCTTTTTGACCTAAGTAGGAATTGATTTAACTTTTTTTATATCACTTGTTTAATTTTAACATCAGGAGATTCACTAAATACATGCTGTTCGCTCAAGTGCAAAAATACAGGAGAGGGAATTATTCGTTTTCTAGATTTAAATACTCAAGGAAAAGCGGAGGAAATGGAAGCTAAAAAATATAATTATGTGTTCAAGTGAAGGGAAATATAAGTTATTTTTAGCAATTACATCAGTGTTTTAGGGAGAGTTTCAACCCTTTAGTAAGGCACATGAAGCAATTAAGATATTTTTTTACTAAGAATCGCCGAGAAATCTATCAATTCAAGGTCTGATCCTTTTAATGAGGAATCACTAATAAATCTGTGGAAATATTGGTTTTGATCTTTTCAAGCGAGATGAAATGAGACGCGTTTCGAAATAGGGCATAATTTAGATTTTATAAATAAATAAGATTCGAATTTTAAGTGAATATTAATTCCAGTTAATTTTCTAACTCCTAAAAATGTGCATATTTGTAAAACCTTTCACTACTCTAGATGGAATACGTCATATAATTGCAAAGGGGCGGTGTAAAAGATAAGATGAACTCAAGTTGGTAAATTTCACTGCACTTAAAATAAAAATTTATTGATTTTTTGAAAATACCTTTTTACTTCAAAATTTTATTTTCCTAGTAAAAATGAATAATGTGAAGAACCGTTACATAGATCCAGTTTTAGAGTCTATGAGATTTTACAACAGCAGTTAAGGGTTAAATAAATTTGTATGGGGTAAAAAACGGTTTATACAAGGTTTTTCTTAATACTTTAATTTGCTTTGGTTTAAAAATGCCGAAAGAAATTAACAGACTTTGGTGAAGTCATTTAGACAAAATCTCACGTACAAATTTAGAATTCAATTATAGTCGATTTTTTTCTAAATGAGCTTTTTTTTAAAACCTGGCGTTTGGCAACCAAAGAACTGAACAATTAAAATTAATTTTATAGGGGTATTAGATATCAATAGAATAAAAAAATAGAGAAAACAACATAAACTCTGGCATTAAGATAATTTCAATGTTGAACTGGTTTTTTTTAATGAATAAATGAATAACATATGTGTTTAAATATTGAATAAATACTTAAATATACTTTTGTTTTAAAACTATTTCCACAACAACGAAGGTTAAAATGTGCGATGGTATACTTTCTAAGCCGATTAAATGGAAGTCGGTTGAATCGGAACTGAGTTGAATCGGAAAGATCCTCAGCCTTTTATGTTACTTAAAAAAATTAAAATAATTGATTTTTATACAAACAACACTTTAAATACATTTTCATTTTCAGAAATAAATTTTGAAAAACGTAAAAATCCTTAGAATTAATGCTTTAAATATTTCTTTTATTATAAAAAAATAAGGAATTTTTTTAAAAAAATACAAATTTAGTTTCTTTGCGATTTAAATATAACTGATTAAAAAACTCATTTTCAAATTACCGTTTTAAACAAAGATTGATGAAATCCAAAATGAAAACTGAACTCCAATAAATATCTTAATCAGGAAACAATAATCAGTAAGATTTATGAAATTTCATAATACTTTCATACATATCTGCATGCATAATACTCAATTTTATTTTCCTTGTCGTTAGAAATTTTATATATTTATCATTAAAATTACTTACGAAATAGATATTTTTCAGAACCTTGAACAAATGAGTTGAGTTATTTTTCTTACCTAAAAAGAAAATAAAAAAATACATTAGAATATTTCATCTAGGATATTTTTTATTTCTGTAGAAACAATCGAAATACACGAAAAATTATAAGCATAACTCAGCAACAACTGTTTCCTATATGAGGCAATTTACATTTAGTTAATAAATAAGAAATCATTGAATCCATACAAACAAAACTACAATAAATATTTATCAAAACTGAAAATGTTCTGCGTTTAATCTTATATACTTCTTATAACGACTTACACTTTTAAAATAAAATAAAAATACATAGAAAATCAAAATTTTCAAAAAAACAATGTTACTACATAATAGCATCAATAAAAAAAATGAGAATTACTTTAACTGATTAATTCTCTCTCTCTCATTGTATTGAGCTTCTTAAATTATAGTATACTGTAAATTATTAGGAATTAAAAAAAAACTTTACCCATTTAGGAATTTATATGAATTAATTTTAAATATTCAATGAGAGTGTATCACATAAATCCCATCAGTTTTACAATCGAAAGGACGATAAAATAACGAATCGAGAACTTTTCATTGCTTTGATGTGGAAAAAAATTACGTATATCGTATAACGTCCTTTAATAAATAAATCACATTTTCTAGCAGAATTTCAATCAGAATTTTCAACACACATTATTCATTAAAATAATATGTTTTCATTTCAGTTATTACAAAATATAAATCGCTGTACAATACACAATTAGGAATAACATACAGTGAAATACGTTTAACGCGCGAAAACGCTTACGATGAAAGATGAAATATCGGTTAACACGAAGTAATATAACGGTCCTAACAAGCTACTAAGTATTTTCAAGCAATTTTTTCCTCTGAACACGAAACGAAAATCGCTTAACACGAAAAGATTTCCCTTCTGGGAAAGAACAAAATACGGAAAACGCCAACTGGATTGAACTGTCGTATTGTATTATCTAAGGAGTTCGTTGCAGTAGATGATGTTAATGCGAGTGTACACCACCAATTAGGGCAGACAAAGAAATTTTGGAGTTTGTTCAAAGCTCAAAAAATACCACTGATGCAGATTCCGAAGGTGAAAATGAAACGAGTAATGCATCTCCTGTTCCAGCATCATCCGAAATGAGGAACGTCATGAAAAATATGCGCAGTTATTTAGACGCACATTCTAAAGGTGAAATAAATAACAAAATGGACGATATAGAACATAGATTCCCAAACTTTTTTGTCTAATAGACCCCTTGCCATGTTTAATGGCTTTGGGTAATTTGTTGCTAAAAAAACAATGCAAGGAAAAATATCAGATTATTTTCCAAAACCTCAACAAATGTTTTGTTTTTCAGAAAAAAATTTGAAAATTTTGTATTAAATTTCTTTAAGTTCTTGAGAATGTTTTTGTATCGTTGATTTTTATTAAATATATGCATATATACATATCTATGTGAAAATAAAATAAACTCTAATAAACTTAATTTTGTCGATATATGAGGGGTGTTTTTTTTTGCAATATCCCTTAACCCGAAATTCTTTTAACATGAAAAAATATTTCAGTGCCTTCAGTTTCGTGTTAAGCGATATTCACTGCATCTCATTAAAGAAAACTTTGAACCAACAGTATCTCTGCAAATCATCTCCGGTTTAACAGGATGGTGTTGTGGAGTAGGCATACGTAGGTAAAGGCAACTGTAAAAACGCGCGTATTTGTCTTTTACTGTTTACATACTTTACTTGGGTGTGCGAACGCGTTACGCAAAGATTATTATTTATTTATTTTGTAAACATATGGTTATTTCTATCCATTTGTTAAAAATAAGTGTGTGATGCACATTTTTCTTAGACTAACAAAAATGAATGAAAACAAAAAACGTAATATGAAATCTTGATACATTTTTATATTAAAGCTCTGGAATATTTAGACAAAGTGCTCTCATTCAGGGGTTTGAAGAAAAATTTCAAGGGAGTATGAAGTAGCGTCTTTTAAGTCGGAGAGGGAAACAGTGGAGCCCCACTAGTCTAATTTATTTTCGTCAACAGCACAAAAATGTGTCTCCTACTTTCATTAAATAGAACAGGACACACACACAGAGAGAGAGAGAGAGACATTTGATTCATTTATATTACTTTTAAACGCATTATTTATTCACTCTTTTCTTTACGGAGAGTCTCGTCTCAACCGGAGCCTCAAAATCCAAAAGGTGATATTAGAGGCACATGAACTGGGATGAAAGAAAACTAATTCCTCTTTTTTTCCAAAGGGAATTGATTAGATCTTATATTTTCTTCTCTAATGATTAGAACCAAAATTTGCAGCAATATCATTCTTTTTTTTTTTTTTTTTTGCAAGACTCTGGGAAGGAAATTGGAGGTCAAAATTCCATTGCGGTGATTGGCATTCCACCTACATGGTGCCGCAGTTAAAAGTGATACCAGCTCTCGGAGAATGTTCTCGGTCTGCAATGATAAATACCGATCCGCAACTCCATTGGCAATAAAAAAAAATTTTTTTTTTGCAAGAATACTAAATAATATTTTAATATTCCTTATCAAAATAACTAATTTTACCTTAACATAAATTGCATGAATAAAATTTTTGCAACAAAGAAGCATTACTGTACTACATTTTTAATGACGTTAATTTGCAATATAACTATTAGATTACCATCATAATTTTGTTTTATGCGTAAGATTGTGGTGAACGCAGAAGAGGCCCACGAAGTAGGGACTTCCACAAAAAATTTTGAAAGTTATTTTTTAAAGGCATTATATCTTACCATTTACAATTCATTGAGTAAAAACCTGACTTTCTCTTCTGTCTACCCCACAAAAAAGTTCATCCAAATCAAAATCCATAAGAAAATGGGTTGTGACGGGTCTTTACGCGACCTTCACCAACTAATCCTCTTGGGGAATCTTTGGGCTAGCATTCGCGTTTAATTCACAGCCATCCCTCTCAAGAAGAAACCCTGATATGCAAATTAGTAAGAGTATATAAAGCTAGAGTTTGGTAATTGTAGGGCAGAAGGAGCGGAGCGCTTTGTTGCAGCGTTATTAAGGTGAGATTTAGGATTTATGCAACTTGACTTCAGGACGGTTTTGCTACTATACTAAATTAGTGGATTAGGAATTGATAAGTTAGGATTGAATAAGGTTAATTTGATCTGTTTTCTTGTGCTTATTCACTTAGGGTTGTTGCTTTCTTTATATCACTCCTAGGGCTTCCTTTTGTGGTTGATTAGTGTGATTGAATAATAAATAATAAATTAGATTTATCATGGAAGTTTCTGGTCATGCTTTATTCCCTCCCTACATCTTTAGGTAGGTAGGACGAAAAGGAAGCGACTTCAGAGGGAAGTCGTTTACAGGGTTCTTAAGAGTGTGACATTTGGCAAAAATACTGGTAGCGTGATATTTACTAATTTAAATAATTGGTTTATTTACCCGTCACAGCTATTAATTACAGTATATACATTGAAATTAAAATGTTGGTTTGTTCATTATAGTACAAATGCTGTTGTTTATGAGGGAGGATATTACAACTGTCCTCAGCGAAGTTTTCGAACTGTCATCTCTCTTTCCCCTCTCTAGGGTCTCTGGGATGGTAGTGGTCGTCTTCTTTATCCTCTATCTACATCCGGTTCGTAGGCTGAGTAGGGAGTTCCTCGCGGTGTCAAAGGTTGCCGGGGCGTTGCCCAAAGACAAGACCACACAATACTTTAAGGGTGCAGGTGCTCATAGAGACATGGTTATCCTATCCACAAAAAGAAGCCGATTTACAGCTGTGTGACGGGAAACATTACAAGAGAGTCAGTCCGTTTGAGAAGGGAGTCTGTAAAATTCACCACAAAGGGGGCTAATGGAACATCAAATATAAAAAGTTAAAAAAACTGGTTTAGATAAAGGGTGAAATGAATTCATTTAGAAAAAAAAAATGCAAGTCTTTTTTTTTTATTTCTGATTTTGGTGTCTACTGTGTTCAGTGCTTCAGCTTGAACAGGCAAGAGCTGAAGGTTGCAATAACTCGTTATGGCAAAATATTGTGTTTCTTAAGTTATATTTATTTCGTGTAGAATCCTTTCAGTTGAAAAAAATACAGAAGAAAAAGGCGCTGGTTTTATTCATACCTTGGAGGAAATGCATTAATATTATGCCACTTATTATTTATTATAGCTTTTAACTATCACTTTATTCTCTTTCCAATTTCTCAATATTCACTACGCTTGAAAAAAAAAGGGATTTTCACCAGGGAACCAGTAAAATAGTTAAAATTTAACGTGTACGATGCTTAACTTCTGAGTTATATTATTTGATAAATTTCTTATTTGATAAATATCTAACTACTTTATAAAAAGAGATCTTCTCTAAATTATAAAAGTGATTTCAATTCAAGAGAAAAGCCTTTAAAATGCACAATTTAATAAAAAAAAATGCATTGTAATTTGATCTGAAACTTCATGTAATATTATGAATTAAGGAGAGTAAATGATTTTTTTCCCTAACTTTTTGCGAATAGGATTAGATGAAATGCACTAGGGAAAAAAAAAACATAAATTAGGCTCATTTGATTCACTGAAAAACTCTTGTCAACACAATTTATCATATGAATAAAACATTATACGAACAATATTAATTTCTTTATTAGAAATCCTCACACTTCAGATTACACTGTACTATATGAATGAACAATTTCTTATCAATCAAAATCTTTTTTTAAAACATTTTCGCTTACATTTATTAGGATTCATTTCTTTTAAATGTAGTTTCAACAAATATTATTTGTTTCTTTTGACATTTTTTTATTCTTACTTAAGGCAAATTAATGTCCATATTAATAAGAATTAATCTTTCTTATTCATCATCAATCAAATTGAATTAATATTCATATCAGTTGCCCTTGAAAAATATTCTTGGATCCGTTTCCAAGAAGAAACACAGCATATTAATTGTTTAAAAGCAGCTCTTTTATCTTCCGTACATATTTTTAAAAAGTTAGCCATTAATTTCCCCCTCAAAAAAACTCAGTTGCAGACGTATATTATGCATTCTTTAAAGTAGAAAAATGAGTTTGATAAGATAAAGTGTTAATATATGAGCGTAGCATTTAATTTCAAAAATTCTAGATTAATTTCCAAGACAGAATGCCAACAAATTAAGAAGATGTATGCTATAGCACGCATTATGTGATTATTCAAATCTAAGCAAAATCTCAAAATATTTAAGCTGGACTATCGAGCATTATACATTTTAAAACTAATGAAACAGGTAACAATAATGTCATGTTTGTAAAAAAAAAGTTTGTTAAAAAGTTTGTCGCGGACTCTCGACCGCTGAAGTGTGAGGTTCACCAAAGAATGAGACATTTACTTAAAATATATACACTTTATACTATCACTATCTAAGTTCGACCTAAGCTATGGGAAGCACATCAGCTTAAATAGTAATCTAAATATCTACTCATCATTATCGTGTACTTATCATCAATAGCTGATCCTCAGCAATAATATGGGTCCTCGATCACCCGTCTAATTCTTTCGCTTTGAGCTACAATGATTTAAATATTAACTAACGTCTTTATCTCAACATGACAACAATTACCACCACTAACTTCCCTCTCCATTAACACCACTAACTTCCCTCTCCATTTGACTTTAAATAGTAACCTTCATTAACATAAATCGCGGTTCCTTTATAGAGAGACTTTATAATCATATAAAGGGCTGCGGTAGTCCAGTGGTCAAGATACCGGATCATGGCAGGCATGTCATGAGTTCGAGCCCAGTACCACTAAAGACCCGCCGTGTAGGACAGCGATGCACGTCAAATCTGTCGAGAGCTGAAACGTCCTCCCGTTGGTGTGGTATGGTGGTTAGGAGAGGGGGTGCCAGCTCATGTGTCGTCCACGTCACTTGACCATGGTTCAAAATTACGTGGTCCGTCGCCAAAAGTCCTCGTGTAGCTGAACAGTGCGACGCTAATATTCACTCACTCACTCACTATAATCATATAATGTGAGTAAAAGAATTTCTTCAATTAGTCATAATCGTGAATAGAACCCATTACAAGTTTATCAAAAGAATTACGAAGAAAAAAAATTATGAACTTAAATATATAAACGTATATATATATACTTTCAAAAAAAATTATCATCATTATTTCTATAATTTATATGTGCAAAACCATTTTACAAACATAACAAGATGTGTTCTTGCACGTTATTTTTAGAGAATAAAGAATAAAATTGTATCTGCATTCTTAAAAAGATAAGGAAAAAAAATAACAAAATAAAGAAAGAAATATTAGAAGGATTATATAAAGGATTTTTTTTTTAAATTTAGGTTTCTAAGGTATGGAACATTTTCTGCACTTCCTCAGATTAAATTCTTAAAAATTGCTTCATAAATTTATGATAATATCAAACTGTTAAAAAGAATTATCGAACTGTAAAAGAAAGAATTTGAAGATTATATATACAGAAAGAGAAAGAGAGGAATTATGGAGTTTCACAACAGCTTAGAAAATGTGTTCGGTTTTGCATTATTATTTCTGTCATATAGCCTTATAAAATTATGTTCCAACGCACAAAATTAACTTAATCAAATTTTATATGAATCTTATTATGCATCTAAAAGCTTTTATAAGAGAAATTTTGTTTTAAGAGCAGACGTTTTTCCATTTGTAAACCTAATCGTTCTATGTTTCAAAGGGTTGTGAACGTGCCAGTAGTACATGTTCCCTATTAAAATCTACATAAAGCACTACTTCGATTTTAGTTACGTATTTAGACACACTTAAAACTGAATTGTGATAATGACCTTGGAAGGTTAAAGGGGAGCCGAGACGGTGAAAATATCTGACGGCCGACACGTACTTCCTATTCTTAACACTTTTATCACTGTCCCTTCTCCGAGCCTGACAATTCGTGTGTCACTTTCCAGCTGTGGGGTAGAGACGGCTGCGTTTTAAAAATAAAGACACCTATATCGCACAACAGCTAGCTATTTGTCAAGTGCCTCGAAAGGGATCCATGACGCTTAGAACGATGCCTTGAGAGAGGAAACGATAAAAAGAAAAATGTGGAAAACCGTTTCAAACACTTGCTGGGAATTCAAGTCAGTGAACTCAACAGTAAATAAAGAACATATGGTTTAAAATATTCTAAGAACTTGAGGTGGACGAGAACGTATTTACTCGTAATACGGATGGTTCAGACACAATTAAACTAATTTATTTATTAAAAATATTAACAAGTAATAAAAAGTTACGAAAAGTAATTATAATGCTGCAAACGATTTTTTAATAAATTTATTAATATAAAGACAAATAGAATTTTTAAAAAATTAACAATGGGCAAAATTCAGTAGATGATACTGTGTCACATATCTACAATCACGTGTTTCCAGCCAATCAATTCATGAATTCAGGAGACGTCACAATCACACAGTGGCGCACACAAGGGGGGGTCCTGGGAGTCCGGACCCCCCAAAGCCCTTGATTTTTTTTCCGATTGACTATAATTCTAAGTATATAGTACGTAAAATTTAATTAAATATTTGTTATTAATGATTAATTTAATTAATT
>BMAV01007038.1:485699-506451 GCA_019973955.1 Trichonephila inaurata madagascariensis
ATATCAGAATTTTTATTTAATTTTGAAAAACTTAAGAGAAGAATAAATTTCTAATTTGATAATTAGGTAAAGATGTTCAAGTATTAAGATTCTTCAAAAAAGTTTTTCCAGACTTTTTGTTTAAAAAAAAGACTCTTATAATTGTATTTTTAAATCAAGTGCATTTTGTCTACCTATGTGCATTATTATTGTTGACAAATATGCATATTTAAAAAAAAGTTTCTGCAAAAAGTAAAAGTGGGCAACAGCCAAGCGCATGGACTGATTGACCTAAAACACGAGATTGTTTTTATCATGTGATCATGACGTCACATGAATTTACAGGCTGGAAACAGGTGATTGTAGTTATATGACTATGACGTCACATAAATTTAATTCATTAAAAACAATTTAAATTTTTAAATTTTGACTTTTTTTTGCATTTTCTTAAAACAAAAATGGCAAAAAATTAGTCACTCCAAATAACAGCATAAATATCTAACATTAAAAAAAAAAAAGAATCCAACAGATTCGAAAGAAAGTAAAATATTCCCAGACCAACCAAACCCAACAAAGTTGCATGTAGATAAAATACTGTACATCTAACAAATTCGGTACAATTTGACAAAAATATAATAGGAGACATAAAGATGACATATAAATCACGCAATTTATTCCATAAAGAAGGGGAAAAAATTTACGTTTTGGTGAAATACGGAGATAAAAAATATCGTACAGTAAATGTGTTGGAGAAAATGTTGCGATGACGTAATACAGAACACTCGACGCATAAAATTGATTTTTTCGGAGAGTATCGAAAAATCCAAATCTATCATTTAACGTCTTCAAATACTACTAATAATAATAGTTATAAAAATGATTCTTCTATCAGACAAGGTTCCAAGTTTTAGTAAAAATGTCTTAAATATTCACGTTTAAGTTGAAAAAAAGAAACAACAACAACAAAAAAATTTAAAAATAAAACCCTTAAAACATATACCGAATTCTTTCAAAGGCATTATAGCAAATACTGCTATAGAGATCTCAAACAGTACAATTGTACACTAAAACAACCAATATATTGTAGAGAACTATCAAATAATGATTAAAATAAAACGATAATAGATACTGGTATTGTGTGGGGGTGTTGTTCTTCAAATAATACTGGAATTCATGTTTATCTTTTCCTAGGTTTTTTGGTAAAACAGTAAACTTAAATAAAACAAAAAACTTAATAATCTTGCAAAAATTAAATCATCAAGTTAAAATATTAGACTGAAAATTTTCTCCAGATAAAAATCTTAGAAAACAACGGCACACCTATTATTACCGAAGCCAAGATCAGGATTTTAGACAGAAAATATCCGAGGTAAAAACGACAGCACCCTAACGCGCTGAAGCCAAGTTCCAGATTAACACACAGGCAGAGGATCTGCTACATATGGTTTTCGTCGAGATAGACCCCACGTGGGTCTGAGCGGGGTGACAGGTACGCTCCACCCACACAGGGGACGATAATTCCCAACAATGAACACCAAACATGAATGTATTATTTCATACATATTTACAGACAGGAATGATTTGAAATAGTCTATGCTGGTATATTTTCCTAATCTGTATGTTTTCCTTTTTCGCATTTTTAAATACGTTGTTAAAGTAGTTTTTTTAAAAAATAAATTTTTATTTTTATTTAAATAAAGAAAAAAATTAAACTTTTATAAATCCTAGTCAACATATGCCTATTAATAACATTTTTTTTTTTAATTCCGGAGGCCAGGTAGCTAGCTTTTATAAATTTAAATATGTTAATATAAAAAAAAAGTAAAAAATGTATGGTATAAATTCCCTTTAATAAAAAGTAAATTTTATTTTATTAACAATAAAAGTTAATAAAAACTAGAAATGATAAAATATAAAGAAATTTTTTTTTAAATCAGACTTAAAATGCATTTAAACCAAGTGATTAATTTCCAAAAAGGGATCTTATTACTTAATGTAACTATAAAATGTGATATGGAACTATAAAAGATCTAAGAAAATCAATAGGGTAATCTATTTTACAAGCAATCGATCTACAAAGAAACGAATGTATATATCGTAATTTTAAACCAGTTAAGTGACGAGGGCAACGTCTGAGTTGATATCTGATTTTCCAAATTCTCATACCTTGCAAATTGAAGTTAAAATAAAGAAATCTCAATTCAAAAATTGTTTCGGGATAAAATTTAGATAAAACTTTATTATTATACGCAAGTTTTACGTCTCCATTTTTAACAACTTATTTAAAAAATTAAATTATCTAAATTACTAATATAAATTAATTATTAATTTAAAAATATGAATTTGATTTGTTCTGAAGAAAATCAACTCTTCAACAGAAAGAGCGTCAAATTTAAATTTAGATAATATAAAAGATAATAACAAAAACAGAAAGAGAGAGAGAGAGAGTAATAAAAACAGCTGCTTTATTTCTAAAACTATTAAGGATAAATACTTCACAGCAAACGTCATCAATTAACTTAGGACATGTCTCAACTTGACAGGCTTCTAATTCCACAGCATTCTCTAATTGTTCGATATGCACTTGTGACCTTTAACAACTTGGGTTTTGTAGCAATTATTATGTGCTTAGTATTAAAAACTGCGATCATATTTCAAGAAGTACACTCACACATGTGAAGAGTGCCAAGAAAAAAAGAAGGAAGAACGAAACAAACATTTACGCAGATAGATCTACAAGATAAAACACCGTACGAAACTAAGTAACGAAAAGCAACTCGAGTTTGGATCATTCCTCGGCCTTGTTAAAACAAATCATTTGTCATCAGCAAATGGCAGCAACCTTGAATATCCAGATTTGTTCTGGTTCTTAAAAAATCGGACTCCAACGTGTATCTTCGAAGATTCAACCACGGCTTGACTTAAATGTAAGAAGAATCATGTTGGATTATGGCCAAATGGGCTCAACGTGTTGCCACAAGTGGATACTAAACTTTACTGTTCTCCATCATTTCGGACGGGTGAGATTTTCTGCGATAACATTTAAGAAAGGCGTGAAAAAGAACGGAATATGCACCTGTTCGCGAACTGAATTATTGAAAAGTAAGCACAGGTGATGAATTTAATCCCTGGCAAAAACTTGCCGAAGTACTTTAAGTTGTTGCGCTATGGTAGTGAAAAAAATTGCTTTTTCTGTATATAGAAAGGGTAAAAGAACAATAGAGAATAAAAAAATAAGAAGAGCTATTCTATTTTCAAGAACAAGGGTTTTTTCAAGCTTCTAAATAAATATCTTGAATGGACGTAGTATAGAAAAGTCTTTCTTTTATTGAGTTGTCTTAATTTTATAAAATAATTGATTAATGAACAAGGGCGTCGTTACAGCTATATTAGCAGTATCAATTATACGAGCCAAGCGATAGGGGCTCCAACATGTTTTGACGCTTTCAAATAAGTTTTATTATTTATTTTGCAAAGGAGGGCCCATGTCAGCGTTAATGAAATTCATTTAAGACCATATGTCTGACGTATCTCCCTGCGTTATATCATTTGTAACGACAACATGAAAAGTTGTATAATTTGTACAGGACTCCCTCCCCCCAGTATGAATTAAAAATAATATAGTGGTTTCCATATTTTAGTAATAGATAGATACATAAATGACATACATATATACGAGGGTTGGGGCATAAATCATGACAACTATTTTTTTCTTGTAATATGTGAACGGATCACAAATGTATATGTGTCGTGTGGAAGTTCTGCAGGACCAGAGTATATGCAGAACATCAGATGGCTCTGTGATAGCTGGTAGTAGCTCAGTGAGAGCTGTGAAATCAGCCAGTTGGTGAGTGTCGTGTGAGTTGGAAATTACCCGTGTTGAGCAGCGTGCTTACATCAAAATAGCCGTTCTCCGAGAGAGAAATGCGATGGAATGTCACAGTGAGTTAGTGGAAGCCCTTGGGAATAATGCCCTACCATACCGTACAGTAGCACGGTGGGTAGGTAAGTTTCAGCAAGAGCGTGTATCAACCAGTGATGAGCAACGTTCAGGACAACCGGTCAGTGTGCGGACCGACTTGGCATGTGCCGTCATCGAGCAGCTCATGGATTACATTAAGAATCATGGACTACATTAAGAGTTTTTAGGACCAGGTTTGTCATGTCAACTTTATGTGTAGTGTGTTGTCATTCTTTTGCACCGTGAAGGCCATATTGCCCTGTATATAATACCGTAATAAATTAGTGTGTTGCGATATTTCAGAGCTTTTCATTGTCAATACATGTAGTTAACACCTTGAACTTTCGTCTGTATATGTCACATTTTCCAACCGGACTTGTATCTTCCAGAAAAAAAAATAGTTGCCATGACTTTTGCCCCAACCCTCGTATATCCTTTTTCTCACCCGTTTATTGTGCATTAATTTTCAAAAGAGAACACCGATATACAACTTTCAGTGACACAACACATACATTACTGAACTATTCTGGCAATTTTTTTTAACAATGAAAACGATTATTAAAATAGTTTTTTTTTTTTTTTTGGCTTACTGAGTCTTTACAGAGTCCCTTGTAATAGAAAGGTATACAGGAATTTGAATTACAAAAATTTTTTTCAACCTAAATCTTAGGAGTAGGTGATGTTTTGATTGATATATCGTATTTCTAAAATATTTTTTTCCAAAACATTTCGATGCTTCATAAAATATTAACTTTATCAAACAGCCTTTATATTTCCTTTTCCGATACAGGAGACTGTGCAACTCTTAAGTGAAAGTTTTTAATATGTTACCATGGTAACCAATAAACACATCACAGAGTGCAAAATAAAATACAAGAGGAATAACACATATTTTTTAATCACTGAAATTCTTCCAGCGTTATATTCTTATATGTATTAAACAAATATAATGATTTAATATTCATAAAAATGCACACATGCATTTCTCAGTTTCTTTCACATTTCATAAAAATAAAATATTAAATAAAATAACAAAAACCCTTTGAGCATTTTTAAGAAAACACACACACACAGATCGATGACCTCAACAGGAAACGGGAATCCATGCTCCGACTCTCGGGTGCAGCTATTCCTAGAATACACATTTTTCAAACTGGAAAAACGTTGCTAACAAATGGCGCTATTTCAAACATGCGTTCGAATTTTTTTTCCGGTTTTTTTATTCTTTTCCTTTTCCTATATCTAACTAACAAACAGAGAGGGATAGAGCGAAGTCAAAACTTTCTCACGAAAATGCGAATACTTTTAAAATTTGCAGGGGGAAAAAAAGAACGCACATTTAAGTATCCGTCGGAATGTTTTTGTGTGAAGAGAAATTTCACGGTAAACAACTTACACTTCCGAACAATTTATTCAAATGATCAAACACTGTAAAGTTGCATGACGTTTCTCAAAAATAAGGAAAAAGAGCACTCGAGATGAATATGAATTACTTTAGAAAAATTACTTTTAAAAAAATGTTTTCTTTACCTAGCGTGACAAAATTCAAAAATAATCTTTTTTTTTTATATAAATAATCGAAATTCAAGGCAGGCGGCACATTCAAAGGAAACGCTTCAATGATTTGATCTAATTTTGACTCCAAGTAGAAATACGCTACTCCACTTTAATCTTATGGACTTAATTTATAAAACATATAAAATAATTCAATAATAGATTTAAAATCTAATAAAACGCGCGATATTGATTGCTTTTATTGTTAATTTTTCACTTAGAAGCAATACAAGGGCTATTTTGAATATCAGTCAGATCAAAATGTCACCTGACCTAGCTCTTTTCCTTTCTACTTCCACACAACGTCAATGTGAGAGCGCCTCGATAAATTTAACATGCATCATTCCCGTTGATGATGCATTGTTCGATACTCGTCTACCAGCGCCGATTTAAGCTCATTTCGAGCCCTGGACGCAGAAGATCTACAGGCCCCCTTGGCACTGGAGGAACGAAATTTATAACCAGAAAATATGTTTAAGTCCAGCTTATCTGGGCTCTGAGCCCCTGGACGCCCACCCAAGTGCTAAATAGATAAAACGGCACTTTCGACTAGATCAACCATGTCTTGATGTAGTCGCAATAACTTAGTGGTCATGTTCGCGAACTCGTAGTCGGTGTGTTATGAGTACCAAGCCATAGGCTGTTGCACGTTATATCCTTTGAGGCTTAAATTCTTCTTTTTGGTGTGGTGTGTACTTTGAAGAGGAGGTATAGCTCAGGTGACGTCTTCTCTACTTGATCATGGTTCAAAATTACCAGGTCAGTCGCCAACAGCCCTCGTGTAGCTTTATAGTGCGACGTTAATAAACCCTCACTCTCGCCTCGTTAACACATTTCAAAGTGAAATGACTAAACATTTCATCAGCCACCAATTCTGACCAATAAATACCGAAATCATGATTATTGAACAGTGTAGTGCAGGTGTTGGCAACCTTTTAGCTGTGGCGTGCCAAACCAATCTACCAATATGATTCAGCGTGCCACAAAGTAGGACATTTTTGAAACAAATCGATTCCTGCGATAATACATGCAGAGTTAGAAAATAGAGACCAATAAAATACAGGTTAACAGATTTATTATATATTAATTTTGCATCATTTAAAGATATTTCTCAGCATAAAAATAAACACAACATGAAATATAAATATCTCTTCAACAAAGATAAAAATAATTAAAATTGTACAAATATTACGCATTTTTAAACATATTTATAAAATAAGAGATAGACAACATAAAATATAAGTACTTCCCTACATTATAATTTTAAAAAGACAAATAAAAATTTTAATGCGAACGTTGTGCTTGCACTACTCTACTTTCGTATCGCAAAATTAGGGGTTTAATTTGTGAATTTCAATTTGACACGATTCTGAGCATCCAGTTGCTAAACAATATCTTTGAGGACCGAAATATCTTTTATAAGAGGAAAGATTTTTTTTTATTTATATATGTAGAACCAAAAGTGGAAGGCAGAGGATATATATACGGAATTTTCTCTCTTCAAATAATTAAATCTCTTCTGAAATGACTTTTAATAATTTACAAAATAGTTATAAATTTATCTTTAGAGTTATGTTTCAGATTTTTTCGAAATTCCGTAAATGTCCATAATTCTGAAGATGTTTGTCAAATTAGAGGTCCATGACAAATTTATCAACTTTCATCCACTCAAAAACTGACACATTTGTAAACTAGTGCAGAGTGCCTCTGAGAATTGTACCGCGTGCCATAGGTTTCCGATCGTTGGTCTAGAGACTTCCAGCAGGAATGAAAGAACAACGCTTTTGTCCATTGTCTTAATTCCGTGTGAGTTTGTGTTGCTTTTCGCTTTATGCTTTTTCATCAATAAAATGTGGAAAATTAAAAATCGACTGCAGCCAGATAAAGATGTCTCAGCAACATGTCTGTGATTCCAGTGAAAACACTGCATACATACATATATATCTTTGTATTATCGAAGTGTACAATTCCATAAGAATAACATTACATCCTAGTAGATAACTATTTCTGATTAATGAATGGTATTTTAATTTTAAAAAAAAAGTGGAAGTAAAAAATCCAGTCGCGTCATGTCTTTCTTTGTGGAAGAAAAAATAATTTTTGTGTGATTATAAGGCATAAACCTTTTTCACTCGGAAGACATGACTATGAATGAAGCCAATAAATGCATATACTAAAACTTTACAATCCGTTTTCAAACACCAGTAAATAAATAATTTTGGTTGAAATTTAATCAAAATTCATACATAAATAAAACAATTTATTAAGAGTTATATTTAATTTTTATTTGTTATATAAATTTCATAAACAATCAGCTATTGAATGAGTTCCCTTATACAAGTGCATTGCATTCTAATAGTAAATAAGCTCAGAAATGATTTGAGTTGTTGGTAAACTATTCCTATATTTCATATTTACTGACACTGAACGGAACAGAAAAATAATTTCTTTTTATTTATTTCTAGGAAATTATTGAAATTGGATGAGCTAATCGAAAAGAAATGATTATTTTGTATTTCTATTCACTTTCTCAAGTATCCTTGCACAAGATTTCGTAAAACAGAACAAGATTCGACTCAGATTACTCAACAATTCCCTCTGACTCATAAGGGATAGCGGTACGATTTAATCTTAAAGGACAGTTAAAACTAAAAGAAGGAAATGATACTTCTCTCTGAAGGACTTTTATGAGTGAAGTCACATATGGGTGACAGGAGAAGAAAACCAAGAAATGTTTTCGCTGCCAACAAAGAACTCGAATTCTTGCTGAAGAATGAGTCAGTTTTCGTTTAAATAATGCAAACTACGTAATATAAAGCTCCTTGGATAAGCAATTTTTTAAATGTAATTTCGACTCAAGCTCAGATGATGGCTTAATCTTCTGAGTTTTGATGTACACAGTGTCAAGATGGATATAGATTTCTGATTAAGAATTACCTGTATTTCCGAGGTTAAGCGGCGAATTTTGTAGATTTTTTTAAAACTCAAGTATGGAGGTCGGAAAAAACGCAACGGAGGAAAAATGTTTGTTTTTCTATTCTTTAACATTTACTGTTAGCACTGTTACGACCCGCATGGGAAAAGGGCGCTAGTAGTCCTCTTTGCTTACATTTGTATTCAGAAATGCCTGTAGACTCTAACCACGGAGCACGACGTACTAACCGTCGTTCAATAAGCAAATCATTTTAAAGAATTACAGTCCACGTTTTTGCTTGAGTAGATAAGTTACAAATAACTCAAAGTCTGATCATAAAGAGTTCAATATATACATTTATAGAAATCCCACACCATTTGTGGTCAAAGTTAAGCATATATAACATCTAAACGCTATGTGCAAACGATTTTGATCTTTTAACTTTTTGAGTTGCTCTGGCGTTTTACTTTACTGAGAAATGTTCCGCTCGTTTTACCCGCTTGGCAACATTTTCATCTTCATGGCAACATATTTGAAAATTATGGGGGGCGCGGGGGGGGGGGGGGGGGGGGGGGGTGGGTTTCGAGATTTGGGCATATTTTTAAAGAAAAATACATTTTTGGCTCTTATACACAGTTCAGCTTATCTTCGGTAACACAAGATATTTAATGGAAAGCGCACGTTACCTTAGAGCAAGAGTGAGCAATTGTCTTGGCTCAAGAGCCCCATTGTAGAAGTGGAGAATATCGGAGGGCCTCAGAGTTATACCATTTATTTATTGTGTTAATTTAATGTTTATAGCTGCAAACACATTTAATTTTAGAATCAGTTTGATGAGACAAATGGGGCCTATCACACTTTTCTACAATTTTCTTGAAATAAGGAGTGATATTGTTCATTAAAATTCTCATCACAACCTGCAAGTTCATGTCAGCCTACTTGCATCTATATTTATTCTTATTAATCTTCATTCAAAAAACAAAAAAAAAAACCCAATGCATGTTGACCCAAATATAGAAAATATTTTCTGTTAATTTAGTTTTCACACTGTTTTGGTGGGCTGATTATTTGCCCACTCTGCGTTAGAGGCAATGTTTTATTTACATATCGAGAATAAAATGTAATAAGGATTTATGTAAAAAAAAAATTCCCAATGGGCAGATTTTTAAAATCTTGACCAATTACTGTAAATACGGTTGTAATGGTCACCCTGCGACGTCCATTAGCGTGGGAGAGTCGGAAGAAAGATTAGCCATATTCAAAATAACTACAATATATTCACAGTAATGAACAACAACACAAATTCCATTAACCAAGTTAAGAAATGCACCCAAATACTAAATATGGGATACGAGAAGTCTTAGTAAATCGAATCACTTACGTCCAAGCAATATATCTTCTAATTCCAAGCGACGTAATCTAATTTAATTACTAGTTATCAAATCGTCAATCCTTAATATTACACTAATCAGTTACGCAGTATTCACGCCTCACTTCACGTTTAATCAATCACTGCTATCCATTAGCAGTCTGACCTCTCTCTCCTCTAACTTGAAAGTTTAATCTTTATATACAAGTCTTAATTTACATCCTCACATCGTCTTCGGGGGAAGGTTTATAGTAGAATAAATTTTAAAGACCCAATATTTCCCAGGAGGATTAGTATTTGAAAAAACGTGGATAGACCCGTCACACGATCTTTGCTTATGCAAGCAAATTGCAAATATTTATTTTAATAAAGAAGAGGGGAAAAAATCTATGTTTTGTTTCAATAAATGTTATTACTCAATGAAAGCACAAAGATAGGCTTTTAGAACTACCAAAGCAAATAAAATACATTTTATGTTAGGATAGTCATATCATATTAATATAAATATTATCTTAACACCTTCTGAAACTTCCGCAAAACATCAACAACAACAAAAACCTTCGCACAAACAGACCTGCCTTAGGCACCTTGGATTACAAAGTTAGCAATTTCACGACCCATTAAGGTGGCGAAGTGCACGGATTACGTGCACCACTGGAACAAAATAAGACTTAAAATATTACAGAAGTAACTTCGAGAAGCGGCAATCTTTAAAACAAGGATTCTCTCCCATGCCAATTAGATTCCCAGGGGTGCTATTGGCTGGGAGCCTGCCTTTCACGAGTGTCATTAATGCCGCATATTTCTAACTCGAGAACGACATTTTGTGGCAGGAGAAAGAAAAAAACAAGGACTCCAGTAAAAGGAAGAGAGGGTTTGTTTACGATTCGTCAGAGTCGACTTCTACGTAGGAGGTGGATGAGAAAGATCAGTCAAAATGGGGGAATTCGCATATTCGATCATGTTGAAGGGATTCGTTTAGAGAAATTAATGGGATTTTCAGGTGCGGTTTCATTTTTTGAAAATTATCTGTATAATAAGACAGGTGTTTAATCAAAATAGCTCGAAGGGTGTTGTGCAAGAGAGTTATGTATGCATCTAGATTCTTGTTTCTTTTCAAATATAGGTAAAGAACGGTGCAGTTTTCTAATTTTTTTTTCTGAAAAAAAGAAATAATAAACAAATACTACATAAAAACAATAAGAAAAAATTATAGATTTCTTTGTTTCAATAAAGCCTATAAGATATTCTTAAATATACCAATTTCTTGAATTTAATACTATATCTGCAGGATATATTCCATGTTATATCTATAAGGTACATTATTTTGTATCTGTATGATTTATGCTTGATAGTTTCACTGTAATGATTTATATAAGTAATTAAGGAAAAAATGTAATGTAATTTGGTAAAATCCAAAATTACGGTTCATTTACACAACAGCCATTTGTGCGCTCTTGTGTAATAGAATTATATAAGCAACACACCATGATAAATTTTTTAAAAGATGACAAGAAGGACTATATTCCCAAGCAACTAGTTCGATTACAAAAGCTATACACAGAAATATACTAGTTCCCTGGCCGGGGAGATATTTATACACCCTAAAATCCGGAGTATAACATGCTCCGGTGTGTAAAGCACACCCATACTTTCAAGCTGCATTTTCCAGTTTTAAGGTATATCCGGCGTATAACGCGTCTTTTTTAAGAAGGAACCTGGATTGTTCAAGTGCAATGGTCTTATATTTTGAAATCATTTATTCGAGGTATCATCCAAGGCTTTTGTAAAATAGTACATTCTAGAACTGCAACCCTTTAAGTTCATTAGGTATAGTATTTCTTTTAAATAAACAATATTCCGATCTATGTAGAAGCCTAATTTTTTTACGATTATCCTTTTGTTTATTTTTGAAGCTCTAATTTTTATACCCGGCGTATAATGCTTACCCGTAAATTTCGATCTTGTTTTTTTATGTTAAAAGCGCGCTTTGTATGCTGGATTTTACGGTATATATATTTAATTAAAACTATTGATTTTGATTCTTAAATTTACAGCTTTTATACGAAAATGAATGATTATATTTTTATTATCATCTTTTTATTACTGAACAATATTCTTATTATCATCCACATTTATTCTTCAAAATTATTCTTTTTGTTCTAATAAATCATTCCATTTATTCTAATAGATCACTGTATTTATTCACAATTAATGCAAATCGACGATATACTAGAAAAAATTGAACATCTATATAACGTGGATTTTTTACACAAAAATAATCAATAAAAGACTCGCGAACTTCAAGAATTTTTCTGGTAACAAAATTAATCATTTTTACAATATAAATAGGTCGTTTAAAATGAGTTTAATGTAAAATATCTCAAAAATATTAAAAAAACCCATTTTAATAGTAATTTAATTTGTTTCAAATTATATAAAAAAGTTAATACTCCTTCTCAGTCTGACTTAAAATTAAATATCTTATCATTTTTAAACTTTATTATGTAAATATTTTATCATTTAGACAGAAAAAAATCTGCTCTGTTCAAAATTGTTTCATTTTAAGAATCTTATGATATTAAATTACAATATAAGAAATTTACAAGTACACAAGTACACTTACACACAAAAAGAATTCTCAAACAAAGTTATACATACAAAATTTAGTGCACAGAATTTTATGTAATAATACCTAGAAGTTCAAAATTCTTGAAAAAAAAATGTTAAATACGAATAAGCGTGAAACCGCAGTGAGTTTACGAAATTAGTATTGGTTTTGGGGTTTAAATCATGAAAGTTCTTGAAACTTAGATTCATTTTTCGTAGTAAATATACTTTTTACACTTGATGTGTATCTGTACTTACTCTTAAATATAACTGTTAACATTGCGTGGCTCTTCCTTGATGTTATCAGCATTTACCTTCTAATTCTTCCGCTAACTATTTTTGCAGCGTGCAAAATCAGATAAGGCTCATGTCAACGTACGATAACATTTGAAGAGTGGATATAACTTCTTCTTACTCCTAGGTGTCAAAATTTATTCCCATTCATTTGAATAGCAACGAAGGTTTTGAAAGCATTCTTCTCGTAAAATAAGATTTACATGAGCCAAAACTTTCTAAAAGAATTTTAAAAAGAAAGGGGAGAGGAGGAGGAGGAGATAGTTTCATTGTATGTGTTGATTATTTTTTTAATGCTGCATTTTTTTTCACATTAGATTTTAAGAAATACGAAATTAATTCTTTTATTAGCGTGAAAAATTTAATAATTTAAAAAATAAAAAGGAGTTTTTGTTAAACATACAAATTCATAATCGAAAATTTATTATAACTTTAATCATTAGCCATTTAAACACGTATGAAAAAAAAAAAATTAAAAAATCACTTAAGTGTTTAAAGGTAGCCACAGTGGACGAGTGGTCCGGGCGGCGAACTCGTGGATGGCATTGTTTTTGTTGAGTCCTGGTACAATTGCAGTCCCACCGAAGAAAAGGAATCCTCGTGGTTGTGGTGTAGAATTTTGGAGTACGTGGTGCTTCTCCAGGGATCGTCAATAGCGATAGTGTTGCTTCGAAGTGTGCGTTAGTAAACAATTATTCAAAAAGATAGCTAAACAATAAAATTAAAGAAAAACTTTCGGTGTGTAAAAAAAAATTATTTTTGCTGTATTAAATGATTATCTACGATACAATTGTTATGGTGCAACAAAAACATTTTATGTCTTACCAACTTATAGTGCCATATTTTCTAAAGGATACGATAAAAAAAAATGTTAGAAAGCAAAACGTTTTTATAATAAAGAATATTCGTTCAAAATTACAGATTTAAATTAATCGAGGCAGTAAAATGAAAAATTGTTCATATATTATGCAGTAATTTTGCATAATTAGTACCTAGGAACGTGTTTTAGTTCCCCCCCCCCCCCAATTTAGAAAATTTATCTTTTTAAATGGCAAGCAGAAGACTGTATTTTTTAAATATCAAAAATAAGGCTGGATTCTATATAATTATAAAAAAATTAAAAAAGAAGAATATAAAATTAATTTTAGATAGAGTAAATATAATTTTAAATTATAAGCATTCTAAGTTATTTATTATATTTATACTGTTGACGATTTAAGATTATTTATAATCCTTATTAACAAATTTACTAATTTTTAAAAGAAAACTTCTTTAAAAAAAATATTAGAAATTTCATATGAATTTATAAAAAAAAGTATGGTACTTTTTCATACAAAAGGTACATTTATTTGACAGTTATTACTGAAATGCTTCTGCTTTTAATATGAAAAGTTCACAGTCCATTAACGAACAATTTATTAAAGTGAATAGTTAATGTTTCTTTTAATTCATTATGCTTTCAAATATTTTTAACTCTTCAGATTATTAAATGAAACTAAATATAATACCCAAGATAATTCTTTAAATAAGCTGAAAAAAAGATTTTTTTTTGTATTTATTAATTGATTTTTTAACTTAAAATTAGCTTTTACGTCATTCAGATGCTATGTATATATATAATAATAATAATAATAATTTATTCACTACTTGTGTGTGTGTGTGTGGATTGTATCATCCAAAAATATTAATCAATACGCACACATATATAATTATACAAAATTAATCTTCTTAAAAACCTGATTTACCACATTTTCATTAATTACTGTACACAGTCATTCGGCACGCTTAAAAAAAAGTTTTTCTTTCCTTTTAGGAAGCGAATTAAACGGCATTACCAGTTTTCTACGTAAAAGTAACAAGTTTAAATAAGAATTTATTTCCCCTTCAAAGCTGGTCTCTTATTTATGAAATAACTTTTCTTTTTTGTGCTTTCAGAAATGACAAAAAAAACCCTAAATTTAATTGTATGCAAGCCACACACACATTCATATGAAACCTCGCGTGGAAATATGAAATGAATAATATCCGATTTTTTTTTTCAGGCACGAAAATTGTTCTTTCGAATACAAAAAAAGGAAACCAAACGAAACCATGTCACAGTCACAGTAGAATGTTGAACCGCAATGGATCACATTCACGAGATGACCTTACAAAACAGGAGAGGGCAAAAAAGTGCAACATTTTCTATCTAAAAAGAAGAAAAATGTTACAAAACTTCCGATTGGAGAATTTGCTTATAAGAAAATATAATGAAAGAAATTTTATATATGGAAAAAGCAGAAATCCATTTTTAAATTATTAAAAGAGAATATATTAAAATCGCTCTCAAGCGTCTGAAAAAAATTACCAATTAATACGTTTTATTTCTTAAACATCCTAGATCAATCAATCGGAGGCAATCACAAAAAAGTATTGCTTGGTGATTTAATAGAGCCATTTGCTTACTAATTTAAAATAAAATTAAATACAGATTTCAAATATTAATATCTTGATGGACATAAGACTTTTTTTTTAAAAAAAAAATGCCCTTACATATTTGAAACAAGACATATAATACCAATTCGTGATGAAAATGTTGATTTCAACCATTTTAGATTTATTAAAAAATGACCTGCTTAGATTTTAAAGAATTTACGCCACTGTTTATTGACATAGATTATAATTACATTTTTTTACTTTATTTCTCTTATTAAAACAAAAAAAAAATTATTTTAAACAAACGAAGTATCTAACAACTACATTTTTCAGTTGGCGGATTGTCTGTTTTTAAATAAATAGACATAATTTGCCCGTTGGCACGCTTTTCTTTAATTGATTGATACCGCAACTTTAAAAATACTTCCCTTTAAAAGACAATTCTCAAACATTACTTATTTTCCTCGAAAATATACGAGACGTAAAATAAGACAACTTATAAATAAGGTTATTGTGTTCGAATGTAAAGGAAACGTGTCTGTATTATTGGTGGCATTTGTGGCGACTGTTTTTGATATGGTGAAAATGGTCGACTAAAGGGCTATTACGTAAGAATCGAATTTTCTATAGAATTATCACAAAAGGGGAAAGTTTCAATATATGTAGTCTATAAGCATTTTCAACATTAGAACATTTGCAGAATAGAAAAATCAATATGTTTTATTTTTAAAATTTCCTTCAACAAAAAAGCTTTCTGAGTAGGAAACAATTTTACATTAACACATCCAAAAGTTTCTCATTGAAGTATTATTGCAGACGGACTTCAAAACTCAATCGAAAGGCGAAGAATTATTCTATAAACTTTCACGTAAGTGAATACATTCTGAGGTACCATTATATTTGTTGAAATGCAACTTTTATTATTCAACGCAATGCTCTACGATGGAATCGAGTTATAAACTCAAAACTTAACATTCATTAAAGGCATAATGCCAAAAATCAGAGTAACGAAAACTCGGCCTAATGTGGACCTAAGGGTGGCCGAATTTGTGAAAATCCCGGGTTATTTATTGATAACTGGATTAGCAAAGAGTAAGTACGAGCATTTCCTAAAAAAATATTGTATTGCACTTTTAAATATTGTTTGTTTGAGCAACAATACAACAGAAAATAAACTACCCAAATATCCAAAGGAAAAGTGCGTACTTTATGAAGGCATAGAGCATTTACTACAAGAAAATAAAAATTAATAAATGCATAGTATACAGTAATTTACCTGATGAGACACACCTCAAAAAATACTTTATGAAGACATAAAGCTGTCGATAAGGAAAATTAAGTACCCGACTTTGCAAAAACTGGTCATTTTTTAAAAAAAGAATACGAAACGTACTGTTGTCCTTCGTACTGCACTCTGAGATTTGGTGCTTCATCATGAAGACGACGAAAGAATAGTAAGTTCATTATCAACGCACCTTTTTCAAAATACTGAAAAGCGGTTTAAACAGCCTCACTATGAGATATTTTAGGAGTTTGTTCGATGTTCTTAACGCCTTCATCATTTCCCAGAATCTTTTCGTTTACAGTGACACAGCAGCAGTAATTTCTGCATCGGACATAATATCTTGCTCGGTATCGTTCTGGAGCCGCTGTTCGACGTTCGGGTTTTTTTTACCTGTAAGAATGTAGTCGAGTTATCTAGACTGTTGGGCTATCGAGTGCCGAGTTTTAGAGACTTTACTATATTAGGTCTTCAATAAAAATAAATACCTAATCATTGATGCAGTATATAATACCAAATTTTATTTATTCTCCAAATAATTATTCTAATATGATAATATTCGATGAACAAAAAGTCGGTAAATATTAAAAAAATAGTTGATAGACATTCGATAAATCGAAAAGGTCTAAATTAATTTATCGTAGAGTTCTAATTAAAAACTGTATGATCAGAACTCTAACTCAAAAAATATTTAAATCTATTCAAAATAAAAGAAACAAAATATTAATTTAAATTTATAAGAAAATATCGATACGAAATTTGCACATATTAATTAACCGAGCTGAAGCTCTAATTCCAAACGCAGACATTGTGTCGCCACGTCTACAGCAATTTCTATGTCAACTACGATGCAATGGAGACATATCTTTGATTCAAAACGGACTTAACAATATGATCACGTCGCATTTCATATTCGAAAGAAGCCGTATACTGTATAAGTAGTACTTCCTTTCTCTAAATTTAGCATCTAAAGCACCACTCCAGACGTGATTCGCTGAAGTTCAATTCGAAGAATCCAACATTTCTGTATAATTTTTAATACATTATAATCCCCAAATTACGATACCCAACCTCTACAATTAAGAATCTCTCTAAATTAGTCCTAAATTTTTGGAATAGGACTTGATATTGAAAGGAAATTTAATTTTTAATATTGTAGCCACTAAATCCCGAAAAATAAGTACATTTGAATGATTTTGCAAAATAACGTACTTTGCATTATTCTTTTAAAAATCATTATTATTGCTTATAAACATGAAAACAATATCGAACGCCTACGGTTTACAAAAAGAAATGGGAGCTTTATTTGATGATTCGAAAACTGTTCATGTTTTAAGAAACAAGATTCAAGGCGTTCATGGTTCAAGAATTCAGGATGCTCGTGATTCCAAAATCATAAAATTGAAGTTTTAAAATTACTAAAAAAAATGTTCCAAACTTCGATAAGAAATTAAAAGAATGAAACTAGAGAGCAAAAAGTGAGATTATCTCCTTTTTTAATACGAATACATTTCTTTAATCTGGGACACATGAATAGGATTCATGTACAAAAGTTAACAATATTTACAGTATATGTATCGAAATCAGTCTCTTATAATTGACATCTCATTATAGTTATGTGACCGCAATAGCCTAATGGTAACGGTCACGAACGCTTGGCCAGCATATCATGATTTCGAGCCCGCATGCAACTGGGCTTTCTATCACCCATTGTGTAGAGGGACTAATGCTTGTTAAATCTGCTGAAGCTCAAAGTACTCCGTTGGCGTGGTATGGTAATTTGGAAAGGGGGAGAGACCATTGCTCATAATAGCTACATATTAAACTAAAAGCCATACATTTTATCATATAGAGTTTCGGGACGCATGAACGAGAAGGACACACAACTGACAAAGCACAATTGATATTTCACTCTCCAAACTTTTAAATCACGCCAAAAGACGATTATGAAATTAAGTAAGATTTAACTAACGGTATATATCTTTAATAAAAATTTATCTTGTAAAGCAACTTGAGGATTAATATACAGGTTAAAAAAATAATATTCACATCCCCACCAATTGTTTAAACGCTTAATATTTAATTAAAGCAAAAACTCATTACCAATGTTTATCATAATGAAACATTTTTCTAATCTAAGCGTTGAAGATCTTATTAATTATATAAAATTTTTCATCTATAAAATGAAATAATAAATCCGTAGTAAACTTTGAGGCCGAATATTAGCGAATTACAAAATAAAAACAAGTAATATATAAAAAAATTTTAAGTCAATTTCTACTTAGATCAACAAAGAAAATTTTTATTTTAGCTACTTTTTATAATTAGTTACAATTATAATATAAATATTTATATACATAGAACAGAACCACAACAATGAGTGGTCATTAATTTTTATTAATTATCATTAAAGTATCGGATTGTAAACCAAAACAATCGTGTCTATAAAATTTCAGTTCAACTGAATGCTTTAAAACGTGAGAAAAAAACTTTTTCAAGTTTGGACACAAGTCACCAAAAATGATGCTAACGTGGCTGTGTATTTGTAGTTCTTTAAATAATTAGTTTTAATCAATTAATTTTTATTAATTATAATTAAATTATTGTATTGTCATCCAAAACAATCATGTATATAAAATTTCACCTTAATTGAGCGCTTTAAAATGTACTTTATTAACGATTGAAAATTTCACGAAGATAAATATATAGAGTTGAGCTAATAGCAGGAATTGAATAACAGTCAGGATAACGTTTGTTGATTAGGGGTCATCTCAAACTTTAGTTTCAAACAGGGGTGGGCAAATAGTGCCCCATGCAGCACGCCAAGAGAGAAAAATTTCTATGTAAGAAAAAATTTGCAAGGAAAGTGTTCTCTATATTTGGATAGACATATATTTGCGAGCAATGTTTTTCTTGCATGAAGATCAACAAAAATAAATATAGATGCAAGTTAGCTGCCATTGACTTAGTTGCACGCTGAGATGAGAACTTACTGATTTCAAAAGAATTGTAGAAAATGTGGTAGGTTACATTTGTCTCACTAAACCGATTCTAAAATTAAATATGATTGCAGATATAGATGATACGAAGTTTACCGTTTCTGAACGCAATCATTTTTAAAATATGTGGCCCACCGATACCTTACGCCTCCATAATACGGCCCTCGAGCAAAAATAATTACCCGACCCTGGTTTAAAAATACAAGGCATTAAAAATTATTAAAAAATTTAAATCAATAATTAATTATTTTATTTTTCATACAAAATCAAACACGAAAAAGGGAGAAGAAAAAAGAAACGCCATCAGCAATTTCCTTAAGCAATCTCAACAAAAAGAGATAAAAAAGTCTCGGCAAATTTTGCTTCTTTTTTTTTTATTGAAACTAACCCTGGTTGGGAAACTATACGTCTGATGTGGGTCATATACCAACTCAGGTAGGTAGAAAATAAGTAAATCTTTGACCCACCTCCAAATGAATTTGAGCTGAGTGTGTTACTTTTTTATAATCAGGAAGGGCGAGACACACTGAACGCGAGAAAGACACTCCGACGCGGCCTTGTGCCTCTCTCTGAAGGACCTTTACCGCGCGCTGTATTGTCTTCCACGACCCAGAGATGTTTCTAAACCGCTCAGGACAATGACTCCTAGGAAGGAATTCATGCAGATTCTTGCATGAATCATTGCATGCAATACCAAGTCTTTGTCAAGAGGTTTAAACACTAAAAAAATTGACAGAAAAATGTGTATTCATGCATTTGTCTCTCTTTTCCCTATGTTAATTATTAAAGTGTGAGAGGATTTTACTTGTTTTATTTCAAATTTAAATCGTTACGAGCGACTGGTATGAGATCGGGTTTCTCATTTTTGAAAGGAAAATTCAATGCGCAGGAAGTTTCCTTTTAAACTATGCGAATATTAAATTGAATAAAAACATAAATGATAACTATTTTTAAAAAAAATTCAGTATATAATCTTAACTTTATTGAATTATTTTTAAATTACAAATATTTAAAATACTTCCATGAGTAATTAAGTATCGTAAAATTCGGCGCATACATATATAATGCTCACCTGTACTTTCAAGCTGCATTTTTTAACGTTTAGGTATATTTCGTCGGCCTAATTATCAGACTGCATAACTCCAGCGGTGTAACTGATTTGATATAGGAGTGCAACGCGCCAAGCGCTTTTTGGCGTGATTCCTTAATCGCGCCAAGCAGCGGTGAAGCAAATATTTCCCTCTTGTTTTGTCTACGCCATGCCTCAGTACGCGCGCTCCGCTTTTAATTTATTCCTTCGATCAGTGTAATAACTCTTTTTTTTTATTTCATAATAAAACTAGATTTCGAAGGGAGAGGTGGTGGCAAGATTTTA
>BMAV01007038.1:512878-525883 GCA_019973955.1 Trichonephila inaurata madagascariensis
TGAAACATTGTCATGATGTTGAGAATTTTTTTAACATCTGCCATTAGTAGTGCCAGTTGCGAGAGAGGCTTCTCTAAGCTAAGATTAATCAAAAATTACCTCAAATCTTCTATGTCCACGTTAAGGTTAACAAATTTAGCTATTCTGGCAATATGAACATGACATTATATTGATATTTACAATTGTATAAAAGATTTTGCTCTGAAAAAAAACCCACTAAAAATTTAAAGCTGCTTTTTTTTACTTTTACTAATTTTCTTGACTAATAAATAAAATAGAGAGGTGACAAATTTCCGGTCGGCCCCAGGCGGCGAAAGCCCACGTTACACCACTGCCCCTGCAAAGTCAGGTTTGGGGCCTCAATTGCTTAACTACGTAATTGGCGTCAGTCAGGATTTGGGCCTCCTAGAATCCTGTCTCCCCCTCCCCCCGAGATGCGGAGATGTACGTTACGCCACTGGCACTCTTGACAAAACAATTGCCCACCCCTGTTCCAAATAACAAACACCCCTGCCCCCATCCCCATAGCAAGTTCTCGAATCTTAGAAATTCCAAGAATAGATAAATAACAAGAAATATATCAACAGGTTGCCACAATTTCTTATAATTCCTTTTTTGATGGCTGCCCATGATACTGATACAAATACTTTAATTACATTCTGAAAGTTGAAAAACAAATCAAAACACCCAGTTGTCCTTCCCCCCTCTCTTACCTATCCGTAAACCTATCCCTTTGTCTCCAATTTATCTACCTTTACACCGTCTGCCATGTCCCCCTGGCGCTGCTGCCTTCAATGAAAATCATCTCGCGTAATGATTCAAGGTCTCCTGGCACGGTGCCCGCAAAAAACAACATAAGGCACCTACTTCCCCTACTGTTACTTTGTACTCAACTTTCGTCCCGTGTGTGTTTACCTTCTTCAACCGTTGACCTTATTTTACAATTCCCATGGCCATTAGCACCATCGTTAACGAGGGAAGGCTGGCCACGGAAATAAAATGTTTCTTTTGTCAGGAATGTGTCCTCGAAACAAATAAAGGTTTTTGACGCCTGGGCGTTTAGATGCTGTCAAAAACGGTTGTGATGGATTCAAAAAATATTCATTAAAGAAGAGATTTATAGAATATTTGTAAACTAAAAGAGAGAAAAGTTTTTCAGAAATGTTATTATCCATTAATAAAACTGATTAATCTTTAAAATGTACGAGTTTTTAGTGTCTGTAAGCTCATTGATTATAATTCTTTCTTTATGGACCATACAATGTAGCATAATATATCGAAAAGCATTAGAAAGTAGTTTATACAAGGAAACCAGCATGTCCTGACCATTGGCATAGCTAGTCCTGTGTGGGCCTTGAATCAAAATTTCTTAGACGTCCTTTTTTTGGAACCTCTAAACATTTTACTATACATAATATCCCAATGATAACACATGTTGGAGCCCTTGTAGCGTGGAGGCCCCGTATCATTAATACGGCGATAGCTACGACCCTGGTTATGACAAAACCTAATACGGATCTAAATAAAATTTTGACAGTGTCAGTTTTAATGATACGTGGCATTTATATATTTTATCTTAAAAAAATCAAATAAAAATTATGATGAAAAAATATTTCTTTTATTTTTACCTGAAGTAAAATCGAAACTATTTTTATCTCTTTCCCACAATATTTTAAAAACTAATTTTAATATAGCACAGTTAACAATACTGAGTGTAACCTTGAAGGAGTGCTTTAAGAATTTTAGATATGCTAGGTCCCTCACCCCCCAAATTTAATTTAACTTTTAAATTTAATTAAATTATTAGTCATTAAATATTTAAATTATTAATCACTTAATTCCCGTAAAATAAGTCGAATAACGCTCACCGCCGTATAACGCGCACCTAAATTTTCAAGCTGCAATTTTCAATTTCTAGGTATATTCGCCGTATAAAACCCGCACCCCCTTTTTTACTACTAAAACCTGAAATGCACGTGCGAAATGCCCTTATGTTTTGAAGTAATTTATTCGAGATTACATTCCAAGATTTAGATAAAAATAGTATAATTGTAGAGCTACAAACCTTTAAGTTCATAAAGAATGTCGTTTCTTTTAAATAAACAGTATTTCGATCTATTCAGAAGTCTAATTTGTTTTGTGCTCAACTTTTCTTTATTTTTAAAGATCTCATTTTTATACCAGGCATATAACGCGCAACCGTACATTTCGAGCTTATTTTTTGTGTTAAAAGTGCGCGTTATACGCCGGATTTTACGGCAATTATTAAGGATTAAAAAAAACATTGAGTAATCTTCTAAGTCAGCGGTTCTTAAACTGTAACCCGCGGACCTTTGGGGGTCGCAGCGCTTTTCTAGAGGTTCCGCGGATTTTCTCATGTAACGTTGAGATTTCCCTCTTTTACAGACCATAGTAGACTAGATTAGTAAATAGACCCCAAAGATAAAACTTTACTAGAACTTGTATTTTGATCAAGAATATTAAGTTGGGGAGGGATGTTCAAAATCTTGCGGTTCCGCGATGCCATACTGATACAGAAAAGGGGGAGGGGATCAAAAATTTGAGAACCGCTGCCCTAAGTCCATTGGTGCTCCTAATCAACTTAAAAAAAAATACTGTTTTGGTAATGAAAATTTATTTACTAAAATATAGAAGCTACTTCAGGTTAGAATAAGTCATTAAATAATGCATATAATTTTAAAACTACAGTTAGGACATTTTACTAGGACATATTTCAGACTATATACCAACTAGAAAAACTCCAATTAACAAGCACAATTTTATTTTTAAAAAAGTAATTATATTTATAAATTGTCAGTAGTATCTTAATCAATTTGGTGGAGTGCTTATCATCTTGAGAGCAACACACACAAGAAATAAACTAACTCTACAGACTATTCATTTTTAAATGTTATCGACAACTGCTGCCTCTTAACTTTGACCAATTGATTTACAATTAATATTTCATTATTTAATTCTGAATTATAAGGTCATCTCCACATTTGCTCTTAATGAAGCTATTTTTACCAAGTTCCTTAAATTATCCAGTCATAAATGTTCTTATGTTAAGGTTTAAGGTTCAAACTAAATGTACAGGAAATTTATTTTTATTGTAGAAATTAAAAATCATCAATTGTTTGATTTAGAATGATAAAAGATCTAATTTTTTAATAGTTCCATTAGTTCCAGAATTTTTATATCGAATAAAAAGCTTTGATTTCAAACAATTTTGAAATTATATTTATTTCTATTAGGAATACATTCATTTCAAACAGTTCAGGCTTAAACTTTTTATAAAAAATACATTTAGTAAAAATTCATTAAAAATCAATGCTGTTTTTTTATTGCTTTATTTTTTTAAAAAAAATCAAACAAAAAACTATGCAACCTCATCTAAATATATAACGAAATTTGGTTCTTTTGACTACTATACGAGTTCTAGCTCCAATTTTTTTGGAATTTTCGTCCGAAATCTGATGCGCCGAAAAATACAAGCGTGTAAATATTTTTAATACAAAAGCATAAACAAATATAATGGAGGCGATATTCTAAAATTTCAATTTATTTACGTTAACATCTCAGAAAAATTACAATAAAAAGGAAGTGAAAATTGTTTTCAAACTTTTATCAATCAAAACTACTGAAAAACCTTTTTCGTTTAGAGATGGTGAAAATTATCGAAATTTAAAACAAAAAAAAAGGAGTTTAATTAGAATAAATAAGAAAAAATGATCAAAAGCATTGTATTATTCAACATCAAATGTTCAGCAAGAAAATTTTTGATTTTCTAAAATACTGTGCTGTCACACAAAAGAAAGGTTTCAATTATTATCAAAACACATTAAGCGATAAAATACTTTTCTAAAAAACAAGCATTAAACTTATTAATGGGGCCAAAAGAAGCTCAGTAATTGGGGTTAAATTAAATCTTTGGAAAAAAAAAGATTATATTTGGTTTTATTGCTACACAAAATGTAAATCAGTACTAATACAAGAAAAAATATTTCGATTACATTTTCTTAAAAGAGTAATTTCGAAGCACACACCACATTATAAATTGGAATTAAGCCTTATAATCTTTAAAAAATTGTAGAAATTAATAGAGGTAAAAAAAAGAGAAATTAAAGTAGCACATATTGATAAGAAAGCGTTCATCTTGAAAATTTCCATTCCAATACTTCAAATTTAAAAATGCGTTATTTTTTTTCCTTGGAAAAAAAAAAACAATCTTTTTTGAATTTGTAAAAAAAATAATGAAATAATCCTTCAACTAACAACAAGAGCTACTTAACACAATTAACAAAATGGAATCTGGTTCCTATTCAATATAATCGAGCTATAATCTTAATTTATTAACTTCTGTTAAGATATAGGAAATAAATTTAGATTACTTTCTTCTCACTTTTAAATCTAATCAAATGATGTGTCATTCAAAACACTCAAATATTATTTTTCGCTAATTAGAAATAGTTTATTTTGCAATTATTCTCTTTTTATAATAAAAAACAAATACTTTCACATTATTATCGAATTATCATCTTCTATACTTTTTCTTACAAATAAGAAATTAAAAGAGTTGCCAAAAATAAAAGTAAAAGAAGCATATTTTTCATCTCAACAATTATTATTCATACAATTAATTAAAGGCAGAAATAAAAATGATGTTCTTTTCCCTTTTCGAAATTTGATTTATATTGTTTTAGAGAATTTCTTCAAAATTCTGGTATATACTTCAGTATTACGTACATTTAACTCTAAAAAAAGAAAGAATGTAAATATTTGTGTCTTTAAAAAGCAGAATTCGTAAACATATGCACAGCTGCTACGGTTTTCAGTCGACAAAAAGCAAGTTTACGTTTTGTCAGTGTATCAATTTCAAGTCCCAAACAAGAAGACGTGACAGGTGCTCAACTTGTGTTTGTACAATCAAGGATTAGTCTGAGTTGTTGGAAAGTTTGTGTATTTTAATTTACAATGATCATTAATTGTTATATTTAAAAGCAGGAGCGATCTTCATTATTTTCCGCAAAGATTATCATTTTCCGAACATAAACAAAGATTTTCAAAACAGTAAATCTAAACATGAAAATTGCTATGTTATTAAAGTAACGAACAATCAGATAATAAACATTTAAATTGCATGTGTATGCTTAATGTGTATTTGTATGCTGCATGCATGTCTTCCTTATTAATTACTATTTCAGACTCATGAATTTAGAATATAATGAAAAATGCGTCCAATCTAGAATTTTTCCCATTTACACATATTATTTAGCTTTTAGGAATAAATTTAATATTTTGTGAAAAATTTGATTAATTTTATGAAATCTACATTTAAAAATTCTCTTAAGACTTCTGACGGGAAAAAGAAAAAAAAAACAACCTTCAATAAATCTAAAAATATAATGTCATATAAAGAAAAAAGTCAAAGCTTATGTTCCAATGAAATGTATTATTTCTTCTCTTATTATATATATATATAATTTAGATCTGAAATGAAAATAACTTTAAAAAGGTTTTTTACCATAATTAAAAATTAATAGAGCACATAAAAAATACAAAGATTAAAACAGTGACTCCCAAAGTAACTATTGTATTATTATCCAGAAACAATAATAGTTACTATGGACAAATTGAACAAAAAATATATCTGCATTTGTAAGCTATATTTCGAATTTTAATTATATATTTTACTTATACTACTTTTACAGCAAACTTTTTAAATTATTAATACAGTTAATCAATATATATTATACAAGAAAGTGTACAAAGTGCGTGCCGCTGAAAACTCAGAATTGATAGGCTCATTTCTTTTACGGAGTAGAGCCTCTACAAAAGGGGGTTTGCGAAAATCGACCCACAAAAGCTAGCTGTGAGGGCTTACGAGACTTAACAGATGAATTATAAGTGCACTCATTAAAAAATAATTTTACATTTTTCTATACATTGATTTTTACGGGATATTTACTCTCCTTACAATTCAGCTATTATATTATAAGGATATTTTGTATTTTTAAACAATTAACCCATGCAAAGAACGAGTACTTCAGTTAGTTTATTCATAAATTTAACACAATATTTTGATTAGATAATTAATTGTATTTTAAGAAATTAACTAAATACGAAATGCTCAAAAACGAATGAATTTACATTTATTATTATCAATTTACCGATAAAAAATTTATTTTACAAATGCATACACACTGCAATAGCACTTATACCATTAGTGCACGTGATCTTCAATATTTTTCAACAATTGAATCAAGGCTAATTAGTGCAGGGCACATGACCATATGTTCAGCGGTCATAGCCTGACCAAAGTCACACAGAGTACAGTCCGATGAGTTGGCTATACCAATTTTGTAGAGGTGCGATCTCAGACAGTCAACGACTTGTCAAAAGTCTAAAATGAGCTACAGAAGCTTTTGTAGGAGCCCCAGGGACCCAGGACGGGTCCTGGTTCAAGATTGCCTAGTTCAGGGGTGGTGAACCTCTTTGGATTAACGTGCCTTTTTTTCTGAAGAAATGTTTAATGAGGTATAAACGTGCCATCAAATAATTTTAACTTGTGTTTATTGAAGGAAAAAAAAACAACCAAATGCTAACAACTCAGAACTCTTTATTTACTACAAAAAAAATACATTTTACCCTGTATTGTTGTAAATATTTTATTTATACGTGCAATTTAAATTAAATTAACATTAGTGTGACTTCTGTTGTTGAAGGTTAGATTACAAATAACTCTTATGTTAGGATTGTAAGACAATAATAAAGAAGTGTGCTCCCAGCCACCACGCGCACCACATACCAATCACTCGCATTTGTTAGTAATACTTTATACTGAACTTTGTTATTTTGAACAAAAATGCGAATTTTTTTGTTCGCCTAAAAATGCGATCCGCGTGCCCAAAATATTGTGTCGTGTGCCGTCAATGGCACGCGTGCCATTGGTTCACAATCCCTGGCCTAGTTCTTGTTCTTCGACATCTTCACAACTTCCATTTTAAAATTATGCTTAAAGAGGCCATATTTATTTTATTCATATTATTTTAATAGCATATATTTGAGGTTCTTGTCTTTGATTCCCTCAACTGTAAAATTATCCCAATTAAACCATTATTCAATGATTTATACAATTACTACTTATTGCTTCTTTTTCAAAATAAAAAGAAAAATAAATAAATTATCAATAAAATTGTCCCAATTAGAAGGTAAAGTTATTACGATTGTTCTAATCAGAGGCAAAGTTATCTCGCTTAGTTGATATTATTCCCAAATTATTATGCACTCAATTATCGTCTGCTCTAAAGAAAAATCTAGTACACTTTATTTATTTGTTCTTCTCTTACCATATGAATGCGATAGACATTCAGGTCAAATATGGCTTCAAAAATCATGCGTCATTTCAGCGATTTTTCGAAGGCAATTTATTTTTAAGAACGTTTTGTGGCTTCTCGCAGACGAAAAGTGGCAGCTCGTCAAAACTGACCTCACCATCAGGTTTGACTCTAATCCAATGGGTGCCACTGAGACGCCCTTAATATATATATATATTTCACTTATAATCACTTATTAAGGAAGCGTTTTTCTTGCTGCTGTTTTAGTAATCCTTATAGGAAAACAAGATTAATCGCATGGGCTGTTTTTGACGACGTGTTGCGATGTTTTTGCAATAAATAAAATAGAAAATTCGTGACAGATTCGAAGAGACGATGTTCAAATTTTCACTTAAGGTCTAACTAAATTCAGAACTGTAATTTTGCAAAAGAGCATAAATGAAATTTTTTTTGATATTTAGTGTCACTTGAATTAGAAAATTGTTTCAAGAATATTATTACAATAAAAAATCACTTAAATGCAGTTTTGGGCAAAAAATGTAGAAAAAACAATTCTCCTTTTGTGGCAAATGTTTCTACAATAATATTTTGCCTATATATGGCTAGGACTTCTGAACTAGGAATTTTGAAAAACTCACATAATTTTCAGAGTTACTATCAATTAAAGTAATAAGCGATGTTTTTCGTAAAAATTTCTCAACTATGATATATTAAAATATGAATAAAAATCCACTTCTAAATTATATAGTTCAAAAATCCTAGTTCAGACTCTCTAGAGATGTCTTAGCTTTATATAGGCAGAATATTATTACAATAGAAGCATTTTGACAACAACAAAAAAAAAGAGAATGTCTTAAAAATGTTGTTTTTTCGTTATTTTTTGCCAAAAAATTGCAATTAAATAATTTTTATTGTAATAATATTCTTGAAGTAATTATATATATGTAATAACTCCCTTTAATTTTCTCAAAACAACTTCTTAATTTGTAATAGTCCTGGCCTTCAGGACTCGCGCGTAAATAATTAACTAGCTTACCCGCATAACGGGGTAATCGTAACCGTATCTCTTGAAAATTAAAAGCTTGCATTTTTAACGTAAGATTATATCAGAATATATCGAAGGACATCTTTTCACCAATCATAGTCTCTGTCCACAGAAATCACGCGGATTTCAAGACTTCCTGTTACCGCTTCATATAAAAGTCCCAAGATACTGGAAAAGCTCTTATTTTGTTTTCACCATGTCCTAACCAGCTGCAGCTTGTGTTTGTCTTTCTTTCTACGTCGGATGTCCAGTTGTATGTTTGCTGTTTGAAATGTCTTTCTACATCAATAAATAAAATTAAAAGGTACCAAGTCTCCTCAAGTATACCACAACAACATGAACATACCAATAATCAAGAAAAAACCATCTCGGCGAAGTGAATTTCACATATATATTTTATTTCAAGTATCAAAAAAAAAAATATTCATCAATATGCTTTAGCAAAATTATGGTTCCCAACATAGTCAGTTCCTAAATTAGCACACTTTTAAAATTGGCCATGGATTTCAGCTTTGGAAAACCCGAATCGTATTCCTAAATCTCATAGATCAGGGATGGCGAAGCAATGGCACGCGTGCCATTGATGGCACGCGACACAATATTTTTGGCATGCCAGGGATAAAAATGTTTTGCCTTTTTTTTCAAAATTCACACTATGAAGTATTACGAACAAACACGAGCGATTGGTTGAGGGGCGGCGGTGAGTACACTCGTTTGTTATTGTCAGCTACTTTTAAAGTAAATTATATTACATTTTTATTAAGTTTAAAATACTATTAATATGTATTCGAGATTCAAAGCAACTAATTTATTCGAGATTTGATTTTAATAAACGTCGTACCGTGAACTAACACGAGAGCTTTGACGACGGAGATCGTAATTTGACGAGACGGACAACTGAGCTGGCGCCCCATTTCCAAACTTCCACACCACGCCAAACAGAAATCTTTGAGCCTCAACAGATTTAATGTACATCAGCCCCTCTTCAAAGCGGGTCCTCAGGGGCACTAGGTATCGAACCTGTGATTCGACAATGCCATTCACGAGTTTGCTACCATGACTACTCAGCTACCACATCCTCAGTTTATTCGAAACAGCTTGGACTATAACTATCGAGGATCTTACTAACCCTGTAAAGATGAATTTAACGAATTACTAAAGGGAAAAATGTACACAATTTCACTGTTTAGCAATATTTTGTCAAAAACAGCAACACAAAAATTATTTAAAAAAAACAACAACACACAATTAAAAAATATTTGATTGCACATTCCGTATTTAAATTTATTGTGTATTTATATTGATTTGTGTGTCAAATGATTTTATATCAAACGCAGAAACTACGTGTGTACGCACCAATCAATATCTACAAATTCTTTTACGTGCATTGCATTCTGATTTTTGTATATTTACATATTCATTAACGTCGTGCGAGAGCTTGCACGATTATTTTTGACATTAGTCCACGATTAATAGCTGAAAGGAATACACGAAGACTTGTTCTTATTTAAACATTTCACGTAATACTTAGAAAGATTAAGGAAATGATAATATGTTTATGAGAGGTTTTCCCAGTAGATTGTTTCTAAAGATACTCATTCGCGTTCATGATATCCATTACGCAAGAAAATTCTATTTTATAAGCCGTAATTTAGTCAATAATAAGTTTTTTCAAACTGCCTTTTACCAATGCAGATCTAGTACATTTCCCGGAAGCTGGTATCTTTTTTTAAGTAAGGCACCATGTAGGTGGATACCAATCGCCGCGATGTAGTTTTGATTCCCTGTTTCCTCCTTAGAGACACCAGAGCTCTGACGATGCGAAATCGTACCAAGAATTTAATTTTGCCATGAGCACCGAAGCCAAACAGGCATGTCGTATAATCATACGACATGGACGCTGTCGATTTTCTGCATCACATACGCCCACATACTTGGGCGTATAAGGCAAGCGAAAAACCAACTACGCCATCCATAACTTATACAGGCAATGTTTGAGTATATTTGGGAAGTAATAGAAAAAGTTTACGAAAAAATTTCATAGTCAGTCAGCCAATCTTCCTCTGTTTATCAAATATAGTAAAATAATTTGAAAATTCACAACGGTATTACTGTCCAAATAGTATCGCAATAATCAATCATTCGTTAACCATACGATTCCATCAATAAAAAGACAAGGTAATACTCATCCATAACAACTTAATAAGAATAATTCATAAATCAATGATTTTTAAACTTTTCTCTTCCGAAAGGATGAGGATCGCTTTCATTTATTATTCCATTTTTCATAGGCTCCATTCATATGAGAAATATCTCATCCATAATATTTATTCCATCTCATATCCTAATAATTCATCCAGTTTTATCCATCACATATACCGAATTCTTTCTTTTCTTTTATAATCATCATTCATACAGTTTTTTCACCACTTAATTTCCCACCCAGTTTCTACTATTCATCTTTAAACAGTAATCAGTTCTTATTTTCAAATTTAAAAATCATTTAAAAAAATTCTCTCAAGTGGAGAACTTCAACAAATCATTTCATTTAGAAGATATACACTATTTTTGGATCACGCTATATAATTGCTTATAAATATTTAAACTTACATCAGTTAATTGGTTAAATTCAACGAGTGCTTAAGGTCTGAAAATAGGACAAATAAAAATAGGGCAGGTGCCAGCAAAACCTGTCGAGAATGACTATTATTAAACAATTATGTATATGATTTGGTCTCAGTAATATTCAAAACTTGAGAAATCTATTGAAATTAACACAAAGCTTATAGAGGAGTCAAACTCAGATATTTTAAAAATATTTTTAAAGATACTGTGAAAGGCAGTGAAAACATAACAACGGGAAGGAGTGGGCAGAAAAAGCTAAAAAATCGTGGCTAGACGCAATTCACTGAGTTGCAAATAATCAGAGATCTTTAGCTGTTCCGTACTTAGCGAATACGGTATAAGAAAACTACAAGCAAGTCTCTGTAATTTGGTAACCGTTCTGTCGGCTTGGAAAACAAATCAGTGGAACCGTTTACCATTGCATGGATGCCAGATCGCAGATATTCGTCTATCTGTTAGAACTTGCCTCCGTTGGCTCCAGCAGATAGACGAATTTACGATTGGCTACGTGACAGTATTCAGAAAAGGCAGCATAATGCGTCTGATTTATCACATTGGGCAGTAGCCTACACGCTTCTATGGTGCACTGGGTGCGTCGAAAATGGTTGGGAGGCGACAGCGATGGCATAGAGACGTCAGAGTGCGTACCCCCACCCCCACATCTACCAGTAGGCTTTGATGTTCCCGCATTCTATTCCGTTGAGTTGATGCAACGTGTACACGGATACTTCTATAAATCGACTAGCATTATCGACCAATGGACACCAGCGGCTTGCACTCAAGATGTTAAGAAGACACTACTATTAAACCCCAGCAGCAACTCTTCCGTTCTCAATGGTATCGAGCTAGAGCTACATGCTTGTAGGCGCAATATAATGTCGGGTTCTCTGACGAGTCATGCTTTTGTTTCAGCAATGACAAACACTATGTACGAATTTGTCATCGACGCGGTAACATACCTAATCTGACCTTAGCTGTGGAACACCAAACCACGCGGCATCTAGTTTAGAATACCATCATTTGCGCTAGCCGATTACCACTAGTCCGTGTTGGCGATATTATGATGGTCCAATGATATGAGGAAGACGTGCTGCATTATCTTTTTTACAGGGTATATCCAATGACATTTACTAGCAATATAGCGATCCATCGGACATGTCATAAAAGTCAATAATCACTGCAAGGTATCCAGGAGTTGTTGTGCTCACTGTTGTCTCTTGCATTTTTATCCACTGATCATATCTGTTATGTGATTGGTCGTTGTTTGCATATTAGGGAAACAACGACCAATCACATAACAGATATCGTCGGGCTAGTTATCAGACTGCGTAACTCCACCGGTCTGATTTGATATAGGAGTGCAAGGCGCCAAGCGCTTTTTTGGGGCGATTCCTTAACCGCGCCAAGCAGCGGTGAAGCAAAACATTCCCTTCTGTTTTGTCTACGCCATGCCTCAGTGCGCGCTCCACTTTTAATTTATTCCCTCGATCAGTATAATCACTATTTTTTTTATTTCATAATAAAACTAGATTTCGAAGGGAGAGGTGGTGGCAAGATTTTAACATAAAATAAATACAACAGAAAGTAATATTAATGTATTACACTTGCAGATATATAAATTATTTACACTATTTTAAGCGTTCATTACACAAAATTTGTAACAATGTGTTACTTTTGCTAAGCAGAGATCAGTTTAGGAAGGTGTTTTCGAAAATCAACTCACAAGAGATTTACGGGGAGTTATAAATTTTTTAAAAAAATCCTTTTTATCAGCTATTAGATCTACAGACTTAAAATTTAATATTTTTTGTTGTTGTTGTTCAGTTGAGATATGCAAAAAGATTTTTTTTTTGTTTTTGTTTGTTTATTTTGCTATTCACGATTGTAATATTATCGCCTATCTTGGCGAACATAAACAACAACTTGGTACCTAGCCCTACTGTATCAAATTAGCATCCCAGATGGAGTTACGCAGTCTGATAATTAGACCGACGATAT
>BMAV01007038.1:528883-545286 GCA_019973955.1 Trichonephila inaurata madagascariensis
TTGTAAGATCTGGCTTGGGGCCCAAAACCTGACTTTGTAGGGGGGGGGGCTAATATTCTCCGTTACACCACTGTTACCACCGATGCAGTTGGAGGTTAGACTATGACAATGGACAGAAAGCGAATGGTCATCCATTCCTCCAGCCACCATTCGCACGCTCGTTGACTCTTTTCAACGATTAGTTGCACTTTGTGTTGGCGCCTATGTTGAATCTACAATTTGCTGACAATCCGCTGTTTATGCGCTTTGTATTGCTGTATCGTGTTAAAAAAATATTGCTCAATGCTCTTTCTTTGCCAACCGATTTTCAACATTTTCTACGCATCCACTCGTAGAGTTGCATTTTATTGTCACGCAGCATAGTTTTAAAGACGATCTTTAAAATTGTATTGATAAATAAAATACAGATAGTTAGTAATTTTAAACAATAACAAACTAAGAAAATTATAATGATTTCATCAATGGAAAGATCACGAATTCTACTACATCGTCACTATTTTAAATTAAAATTACTAAAAAAAAATTAGTTATGCATTGAAATAAATCGTTCTTTTATCAACAGAGTATGAATGAGTTTAGCTGATTTTTTTAAACTTCATGTCATGCAGTTATGTGAAATTTGCAGTCAAAAATTCAGTTCAAAAGATATTTTTCGAGTACTCTCTTTTCTTACTTATCCATTACAATTTATCCAGGTCAACACCTAAAGAAAATAGCTAAATTAAGTGTTAAATGAAAAAAATATTTAAAAAAATTAATGTTCTTCTGCAAAATATTTTAAATAACTTATTCTTTATAGTTGATTGGGTACTTACGTACTATCTTAACAATACCAAAGTTCAAGATAACTCATCAAGTTGGCAACCCCGATTTCATATGTGACGTGCGCGCTGAACAGGCAACCATGTACTTCGTTTCATATAATGTCGCCAATACGGTTACGATAATACATAAGTACCGTTTATTGTTTTGAATAAGATCCGAAAACCAAAACAAAAATTCAAGATCAATTTAAATAAATCGATAAACTTTCCCATTTATTCTAATGCGGCATGGAAGTTTAAAAAGAGTGCCTACGTATTTAATACCTTTTATCGATTTTTTTACGTTTTTCATCTAGGAAAAGGAACTCAACTTTAAGTATTAAAATGGTTATTTTATTATTCTTTTTAGCCACGCAAAAAAAGGGCGAACATAATTTAGGCAGACGCAGTGCGGTCCAAAAATAAATATCGCTTCTAAAAATAGGGTATTGATCAGCAGCCGAATAACGGGATTTCTATTCTGAAAATGAATTGGATAAGGCCGACTATTGTGGAAGCAACAGTCCGTGAAAACGTAACGCAAGTAAAAGCAATGAGTAAATGGTTGGGAAAAAAAGTAACTCCAAATAAAAATAATGTTTTATTTCTACCTCATGTATGACCATGCTGCCCACGAGTAATTTATAAAATATGTTTGTTTTTTCGTTTTTTTATAAAAACCTTCTTAAGCAAGCATTTGTTTAAGTGAAAGAGCTTTTTTCGTCGCACTATAAAACAACATGAGGGTGTGACGGGGCTTTATCGTGCCTTTCACTAAATCCTATTGGGGAAACTTTGGGGCCAGAATGGCATTTCATTCCATCCAACTCACGAAGAAAACGCGATATGCAGATTAGGAAAGAGTATATGTATTGGAGCTTTAGCATTCGCGGGAAAGTCTTAAAGGAGTCTTAGGAAATATTAGGAAGTCTTAAAGAGGTCTTAGAGAGGTCGGCTGGAGGCCGTAAAGTATTATAGGAGCATATAGAAGTCGGTTCGAAACCAGAAGGTTGCCTAGTAGACGGATCAAGTTGAATTAGAGTAATATATAGAAGATATAAGGAATGGTAGCTGTTCGCCGAAGAATATCGGTAAGCGATAGAATATTAAACTTTAATGATAGAGTCGACTCTAGTTAGTTAAGGAATAGGCTATAGATAAAGATTCGGAAGTTAATTTATCATAAAGATAGTGCGTAGGATTTAATGCGCTATTTGCTAAGAATTGTTACTATTTACGATATATCACTCTTGATCATTTTCCTCTAAGACTTGTGTTGCATTGCTTAATATAAATTGAGATAATAATAAACTAGATTCGTTATGGAAGGTTTGAGTGGTCAATCTTTTATCCCTACAGATCTAGGTCGCGTGGATGAAGAGATAACACCAGCCCGGGGGTATCGGCGACGGATCTCGTAATTTTGAACCATGGTCAAGTGACGAGAAAAACACCTGAATTGGTATCCCCACTCCAAATTACCCTACCACACCAACGCGGGAGGATGTTTGAGCCTCGACAGATTTAACGTGCAACGGCCCCTTTAGCGGCACAAGGCTCGAACTCATGACCCGCTAGTTCATGAATTCGTTATCTTGACCACTAAGGTAACGCGACCACATTTGTTTATGTGATAAATGACGCTGTGTTAACATGTATATGATAGATGCATTCGTAGGAGAGTGTGTTAGTGAGATAAGGATTAGTTCAGACAGAAGCGGATAAAATTGTGAGGTTTAAGAGCACGCCTAGCTAATACGCGAGTCATATGTGGCTCGCTACTTTAAATCGTATGATCCGCCAGACGATTTGATATTTCTATTAAAATTTTGGTTTCTCATTGAATATATTTATATGTGTGTGTGTTACAATTTAATATTAGTTTAAATTGTCCTTACATTAATTTAATATTGCACATTTTTCCGTGTATCGATTACGAATACCACTTTTTGAAAGGCCAGTCTCATTTTATTTTCCACATTAAAAAGATGAAACACTCTGTTTCGATTCATTTCCTATTCAGAGAAAAAAAATTATTTAATAGTTCTAAGCAGGAGACTGGCGCCAAGTTTTCCCCAAAAATCCCCTACATATTCAGAAAATAATAATGATTTTCCTTCGCTTGAAGACGAGATTATAACATTCTCATATTTTAATCAGTGTTTTACCCTTTGAAATGTAGGAAAGGAGGATTCTTCTGCTTTTATCGATCTGCAATTGTAACAGAAGGTCTCTACAAAGAGTTCACCATTAACTGATGGCAATTACGACAACCAGCTAAGGTATGCAATGTGGAATACAAAAATCAATTACCGTAAAATTCAGCTTATAACGCTCACCTATAAAAACTACAATTTTTAATTTTTAGGTACATTCGCCGTTAACCCTCCCCCCCCCCCTCCCTTTTTTTTCACGAAGAAACATGAAATGTACGAGGGTGAGTCGGAAAATAAGTTTCCCCTGTCGACTGTGGTCAGAGTTGTGCATAAAAGTCAAAATGTAGAAGGAGACATTAAAGATAAGACATAACTTTGTTTTTCCACATAAGTACCAAGTACATTGAGGCATTTGTCATACACTTGATAAGCTTCAAAAAGTCCTCCAGGCTTTGCATACGGAAGAAACGTTTAACGGCTTGTTTGACGATTCTTCTTCAAAGCCGGGGACAGATGAAAGCCACTTGATGCGAGATACGGACTGCATGGCGGAGGTATAGGCAGTCCCAAACGAGTGTTGCAATATTGTTTTGCATTGCTATCGCCGAGTGTGGTCCCGCATTGTCATCCAACAGCAGAATGCCAGATCTGAGAAGCCTGGGCCACTTTTTCTGAATCCATCTGCTTGATCGCGGTCGACATCTACCCAATGGTGTATCGGTGTCCAGTGCGTTCATCTGCTTCCTCGTCGTTTTCAGTTTTTCCTGGAGAGCTTTTTGAAGCTTATCAAGCGGTATAACAAATGTCTCAATGTACTTTGTACTTATGTAGCAAAACAAAATTATGTGTTATCTTTAATGTCTCATTCTATATTTTGACTTTCATACACAACTCTGATCCAAGTCGACAGGGAAAACTTATTTTACGACTTACCCTCGTACATGCTTATGTTTTGAAGTCATTTGTTTGAGGTATTATTCTAAGCTTTAGAAAAAAAAAAATAGTACATACTTCTAGAGCTACAACCATGTAAGTTCTCAAAAAGTATGTCTCATTTCTTTTAAATAAACAGTATTTTGATCTATGCAGATGTCTAATTTTTTTTCCATGTTCATCTTTTTTTTCTTTTTTTTTAAGCTATCATTTTTATACCCGGCGTATAACGAGCCCCCTTAAATTGCGATCTTATTTTTTTGTGTTAAAAGTGCGCGTTAACGCCGGATATTTTACGGTAAGTAAAAGAACGAATAAACAAATTCCTCATTAATTCATTAATTAAGACTCCAGTGTTTATTGTATTTAATCATGGTATAATAATAAAGTTTAATTCATTTTGTACTTGTATTACATTATTTTAAAGGTATGTTTATCTAACTTGAGGCCCGCTGTAACGTTATGCGGCATCAAGTACCCTATGAAACTATTTAGGTAGGCCAGACCTGTTTAAAAGCAAGCATATCAAATTTGTAGCTCAGACAATGTAATATATAGTAAATCTTTTACTAAAAATATTTTTGTTTAATTTTAAGCATAGTATGTTGTGCTAAAAATTTTTTATCACCACTATAAAAGAAATTTATTATACTCAGTTTCAAGAGATTATATTTTTGTAATAAATTTAATATAGTCTAGAAGCATAGCTTTTATTATTTTTTTCTTACAAAATAAATGTTTCTAACCACACTTTTTTCGGCTTCGAATAACCTACATAATCTTTTTACGGTTCATGCTATACAATGCGATTATCTTAAAAAATCTACTAATTAGTTAATTCTCTTTAAAAAACTAATTATCACAGCCAGATAAAGTTCCTTGAAAAAAAATTGTATTTTTAACAATTTAAGTAACGGAATCTTACATTTAAAAGGGGCGGATTGTGAAAATTATGAAAAATAATGAATTGAAAATAAGCGGATGTGTTTTGCAATGTTGCTATAACTTTAAATTCAATTGTTTTCATACCGTAAATACGTATTATTGTCAAAATTCTACACATAAGGAAACTTATCTCATATAAGAGTTCCGTCTAATTGTGAAAATTTTCAAGGCTGATAAAAAAAAGCGACAAAAGACTACACAATTACAAGAGAGAGAGAGAAAGAATAACGGAAGATGGTGCGAATTATAAAATAAACATAATGGCCGGATATCCACCGATAATCATATTATTTGATGAAAAAGCCACTGCAATACCTTTTACCTTTAACTGTCATTGCTTTTTGACGACAATGCGTAACCCAGTGGTCAAGGTATCGGATCATGGCAGGCATGTCATGAGTTCGAGCCCCGTACCACTAAAGACCTGCCATGTAGGGCAGCGATGCACGTTAAATCTGTCGAGAGCTGAAACGTCCTCCCTTGGTGTGGTGTGGTAGTTAGGAGAGGGGGTGCCAGCTCAGGTGCGGTCCACGTCACTTGACCATGGTTTAAGAATTACGTGGTCCGTCGCCCTCGTGAAGCTGAACAGTGCGACGTTAATGTTCACTCACTCACTTGACGACAATGATGCAATTGAAAAAGTTCGACTAGTAGTATAAAAAGAGATATTAATTAATTTTTTTTTCATAATGAAAATTCTTCTAAGTATGAAAAAAATAATGATGATAAATTCTAACGTCGGTCGTTGAGTGAGTGAATATTAACGTCGCACTGTTCAGCTAGCTACACGAGGGCTTTTGACGACGGACCACGTAATGTTGAACCATGGTCAAGTGACGTGGACGACACCTAAGCTGATACCTCCCTCTCCTAACTACCACACCACACCAACGGGAGGACGTTTCAGCTCTCGACAGATTTAACGTGCATCGCTCCCCTACACGGAGGGTCTTTAGTGGTACTAGGCCCAAACTCGTGAGACAAGGCCAGCCACGATCCGATACCTCGACCACTCGACTACGACGGCCACACGTCGGTCGTTGAGTACAATTAACTAAAAGATTGATATTGAATAAAAGATACAGAGCTATATTGGTGATAAACCGTAAAATTCATATCACTTTTAACATCCAAGTCATTGAAAAGGACATACTAATCAAGATCCAGTTCACTCAAAAACCTCTTCCCTCCACGGAACAAATCTTGGGTGGAACAAAACTCACACGAACGATTAGAACCCCTGCCGGGTATAATGCTCGAGATCATACCCTGGACTGATCATGATGAAGAATTGAAAAGAAATTTTTATTGTAGATAACTAATTAAAGATTAATTTTTTTTAAATTATTTCCTATAATAACAGGCTGATTGGAAAACTTTTGACAAAATTATCAGGTATTTAAAGAGATTTCCGCATTTTTAAAGAAATAATTATTGTAATTTTGTCCCTCATCTATTACTGTTGCAGTAAAATTACTCGTAAGAGGATGCGTATTTAAGAAAGAACAATGTAAATCAATAATTCAAAAAATGTCGACTGAGATAAAATTGAATTGAAAATTTACGGGAAAAGTTAAAAGTGGTAAACAGAAAGAGGAAGTATAGTGGTAATAAAAAGTTCTGACCACACATTTTTTTTTTTTTTTTTGGCAAGCTTTTGTGTTTGACTTAATTTTTCGTCATTAAATATATATATTATCGTACTATCTTAACTATTGTTATTTTGCTTCTAATGTATTTTTTCATGCTGAAGTAATCAAAATAACGCCTACGTAAGACGACGACAAATGAAGAATTCAACCCTTAGTATCTGAAGCCCACAGTCAGTAGAGCATTGAAGTGGCGACCTATGGATTCGTAAGCACGTAACATACCACTAGACAAAAGTAATCACCGCTGTCGAGGCTGTTACTGACTTATGTAGATGATACCGCTGCAGCATTTGACGAATTGAATATTAACTTCACACTGTTCAGTTACACGAGGGCTTTTGGCGACGTACCACGTAATTTTGAACCATGGTCAAGTGATGTAGACGACACCTGAGCTGACACCTCCCTCTCCTAACTACCACACCACACCAACGGGAGGACGTTTCAGCTCTCGACAGATTTAACGTGCATCGCTGCCCTACACGGAGGGTCTTTAGTGGTACTGGGCTCAAACTCGTGAGAGAGACAAGGCAAGCCACGATCCGATACCTAAACCACTCGGCTACCACTGCCACTAGCATTTGACGAGTGAGTGAGTGAGTGAGTGAATGTGGGGGTTTTTGGCGCAAGAGCCAAATCTGGCTAAACTGCGCCAAACATTTGTTAAAATATTAAAACATTAGATAAAATATATAAAAGCATTGATAATACAGTTTTAAAAAGATAAAATTTCAAATCACGTATTAAAAAGTTATCAAGTTATAAAAGCAAACAAAATTTGGTGTGGGGGGTTCCCACTAAGTCAGACTGTATCTTAAAATAAAAGCATTGATAAAAACAAAATTTTGCTTAATAAAAAAGTTTGTCTTAAACAATCTATGTGATTAATAAAATTAGTCGGAACCTTTCCTAAATCGTGTTGGAGTTATTGCACGTACATAAGAAGCAGGATTGTTCTTGTAACACTCCTTCATGGCGAATTTGTCTTGAGGAATCATTTCGAGTTCGTTTTCAACGTCATAGACAATCATGTCTTCCTCATCCGTTGAATATTCTACATTTGTAGATTTTCGAGGTTTATGCTGAGCCATTTTAATATCTATTACTGTTTTAAGTAGTTCTTTTTTCCGTTTTCTATCCCGAGATTTTCTTTGTTTTTTCGAATTCTGTGTTATTGTTGAGTCAGAAGGGGGTTGATTATTGGAATTGGACGAGGAAGCGGACATGGCTGATGAAGGTTTAAGAGGGGTGAACATATTATTGGTGGAGGAAAGTGCATTATTAGGTGTAGGAGTAGGCGATTGAGGATCTGAGACAGTAGCTGCTATTGAAGAAGTGGCTGGCAAGAGGTTTGCTTGGGTTGAAGATGATGTAGAAACAAGAGGATTGGATATTGATATACTCGGTTTTGCTTTGGATGAAAGTGGTTCAAGTAATTTTAGAGGTGGACATTTTATTTTTGTTATATCTTCATCTGTTTGCGTAGAATTATTTGAAGTAGAAGATTTGGTAGCTTGAGCGTAAGTTTGAGATAATTGTGGGGTTATTAATTTACGTGCTTCTGGGTAAGAAATATTTTTATTTGTTTTTATTTCCTGTATCTGCTTTTCTATTTTCCATTTCGGGCATAATTTTGAATCGGATGGATGGGACTGGGTACAATTAATACATTTCGGCTCTAGAGTACAATCCGTGGAAGAATGCCCAACGGATGCACATCTAGAGCATGTTAATTGACCACGGCAAGAAGTTTGAGAGTGTCCGAATCTCTGGCACTTGTAACAGCGCAGAGGATTCGGTATATAGGGACGGATTTTACAATTTAAATAACCGGCTTTTATGGTAGTTGGCAGTTTTGGGCTATTGAACGTTAAAATTAAGTGTTTAGTTGGAATAATGTGAGTATCTTTCTTTAAAGTGATTCTTCTGACCTGCACTACACCCTGGTCTGAAAATCCCTCAAGGATCTCAGCATCAGAAGTACACAGCAGGTCAGGTTCGGAAATGACACCTCGACAGGAATTTAAAGATTTATGAGGGGTAACTATAAGGGGAGAATCTAGAAATGTTTTTGCAGACAGATAAGATTTTGACTGAATGTTTGATTTTGTTTCTATAAGTAAATCACCTGAACGCATTTTTTTAACGGATTTTGGCTCGCCTATAGCTTGGAGAGCTTTGAAAATAGCAAAAGGGGATTTTTTAGACATTTCATTATTAGGCAGTGATAGTATAAAAAAACGTGCAGTACTGGCAGTCTGTTCAATGTTGAGAGTTGTGGGTAATACGAGGCCTTTACCCGGGCACAGCAGCATTGGATCCATAACAACGCGTATACCACTTCATCCTGGCGTGCCTCCACCCACCACGGAGTCCAACAAGGGAGGCAGTGTGCCGGTCAACTGGCCAAGAACCAGGCACGGCGCTTACCTGGAGTACACCCAGAAGATAGTGATACAGTCCAGGGTGAGGATCCAACGGGTAAACCCGACACCCCTTATCTGCAGCACTAACCCTACAGCAGTGTCTCTTCGGGGACACCGAAAAGAGGTACTACCAGCCGATTGACAGGAGCGGGCTCACTCCTGCCACCCGTCTACAGTGAAGCGTGGGCCAAAGGGAACGCGGAGGTATCCCTAGGCCACTAACCTCCTCCATACTGGAGAAGCGTGGGCAAAGGGAACGCAAAGGATCCCCAGAACACCATTTTCCCCCTTACGGGACGCCGCACACGGCAAACATGCGGGTCGGAAAACCAACGTTGTTAGTTGAAAACAAATAAAGAAACATATTCAAAGTATTTAAAGAAATATACGAAAAAGAAACTAAATTAACGCAATAGAAAATCTAAACCATAATATGTTAGTAGTAAAACGTATGTTTTTTCACTAGAAAAAACAAAATTTGAACTAGGTTCATTTTTTTTGTACAGGTCTGTGGTCTAGACGGGAAAAGAAGAAAAGGGAAATTTGAATGGCAAGAAGGAGGGCCGAAAATAGAGAAAGATCACTAGGGTACCCTGGGTTCGTGAAGCCCATGTTTACCAAAGACTAGCATTTGACGAAACAGATGGTATAGGGTTGCATATTTTCTCATGTTGTTAGAAGAATTCACATCATTAACGGAGCAGAGGAAACCAATGTGTGTATGTGTTGATTACATTGAAATACTACAAAATAAATATCTACTAATATTGGGAGATCTTTTGGGGGATCTATCATGGTTTTTTCAAGGCAATAATGCACCATCTCACCGTGCAAATATTGTCCAAGAATGATTCGAAAACAATACTATCAATAAAATAAAGTGACCAGGACAATCTCTAGCTCTTAATCTGACACAGAACTTACGACAAAAAATTGGTTATGATATTTCGAAGAAAAAAAACTTCAAATAAACCTGAATTAATTGAAGCTATGATTTTTTTCAACCATGTTGACATGAAAGAACTTCTTACGAAATCGTTGCATTCCGAGTCAAAAAGTAGAGACATAATTAAAGCAAACGGATGGCCCATAAAAAATTGATTTTCAAGCTTGTAACAATAATGCATTCTTCAAAATGCAAGTTAAATGTATTGTATTTGTACTATTATGTGTTATTCTATATACTACGTATATTGTGTTTTCTACATTGTGTTATTCTGTGCGTACTATACATTATTGTGTTCAGGCAGCTGTATTATAAACACATTTGCCGTATTAAAAAACTAGTAACAGATTTGAAAACAGCATAAAAATGCATTAGAACCATTAAAATAGTTTAGATACTACGATAATTTCAAAACAAAAAAATTGTCAAACACACAAATTAAACAAAAAAATGTTTATGTGTTCAGGGCTTTAACCACCACTCTGCATAAAGAATAGGCAATTAAGCCAATCACTGTATCTTTTCACTTCAAATCTTAGTTCAAAAATAATTTAACGCACAATAAAATGTATTCACGCAAGAGGAAAGCAAATAAAAAACTTGGTACGAAATACACTTTTTGCTTAGAAAACAAGATATTTTTAAATTTTAAGGTTTCGTTGCATCTGCTATAGCACACACAATGTACAGTAATATCATAAAACACTCATACTGAGTATCTTCACAAAATATTTATTAAAATACAAATAAAAAGATTTTACAACATACCATGCGTTATGTGTTAACGTGTTATTTATCACATCATTTACCTAAGACGAACATTCGCAAAAAATTACATAGAAAGATTCACTAAACCACTTGGGGAAAAAAAAATAGTTCCGAAACCTAGTATTTGAGCAACAAGAGATAAGAATAGAAATGGGCGAATAAAGATGCCGAAGTGCATCATGTTTCTTCACTTTCTTATAGTAAGGCATACGTCAGCACATCAATAAATTGTACGCCATGCCGGCGGAGAGTGTGAAATGTCGAGACATGAATATTAATGGGAACAGCTGGAAGAGAAAAGATTTGTTAAGAAACGAAATACGGAGTTGTCATCGACCACATACGGTGGCACACTAAATCTCGAAAAAGAGCGAGCTGCATAATGCATCTTAGCGCTGCCCTCATAAAATGAATGGCCGCTAGAATAGCAATGAGGAGGGTTGCACATGCTAAGAGAAAGAATTCATTGAACCTGAATGCAATCACCTTTACGCAATGTTCATAAACTACACTCTCATGAAAAAAACTCAACTTAAAATTTTGTTTGAATATTTATTTTAACGATTTTTTTAGTGAAAAAGTCCCTTTTTTTAGAGACAAAATATTACAAAAGTGTTTCGAATGAAAACTATACATTACTTTTAACCCCTTTACTGCCGATTAAAAGTTATGTGATTCGCTTCCCCATGCCACCGTTTTACACATAGGCGCGCATATGCAGTATATTGAGGAGAAAAGAAAAGGCACAGATGATCAAAATCTTTTTTGAAATAAGTAAATTCTTTGCAAACACTATCAATGTTATTTCATTGTATTCCAAAGCCGTTACTACGTTAAACAGATCAAGATAATGCAAAGAATCGTACTTTGGAAGGACGGATATATCCGTCCGCGGCACTTAACGCACGGGTTGAGTGAGATGGATATATGCTTCGGTGACAGTTAAGGGGTGGGGGGTAAGGAGTTAAGGGACTCACACTTGATGATTACAAAATCTGCTCTGAAATCCCTCGAATACGATATGTTATAATACGAGGTTTACCATTTATGTCAACCACTATCCAATGGCGAAACGGAGAATTTTGGGGCACCTCTGCGAAGTCAGGTTTTGGGCCCCAAGCTGTACTCTGCGTCAGTCAGATTAGTGTGCCCCCTAGAATGCTGTCCCTCCCACGCGATGCGGGGTTTTCGGAGGTGTTCGTTACGCCACTGCCACTATCCCATTACATTAAAAAGCACACTTAAAGAATAAAGAAAACCTAAAGCAAAATGAGACAAACTTTAATGTATCAAACTAGGGCGTGTTATTTTATGGAGAAAGACAATTAGATCAAGAAGTAATTTTAAAATTAAATTTTATTGAATATTCTTTAAAAAATTAGGATGTTCTGTGTGTCAATATTGTAAATAATTAACAATATTAACTTATTTTTTAAAAAAAAATCAACCAAGAATATTATTTGATGAAAAGAAACATGAGCTTACATAAAATAAAAATGAATGTTCGTTACCATCTGCCATAAAGTTAATGGTTAAAAGTGTGTGTGTGTGAAAATTAAATACTTATATCATTAAGCTTGTATAAATTTAAAGAGATGAGATAGATGTAGGTAAGTCTAAATAAAATTGGATTACAATTATCATCCCAATGATTGGGATTACTTAAACATGAACACTCACTATTCAAATTACATAAATATCGCCGAGCTCAGAGTGTTTCTTGAAATTCAATGTTTTAGAAGAATTCCATTCAAAATATTTATTTTCAAAGAAATTTTTTCTCATTTTATTACTGTTAAAACAAAAAATGTTTCTTTGATACTAAAGCAATATTCAGTGTTTTCTTGAATTATTAAGACCCTGAACCCCGAAACAAAAGTAGACCCCACCTGTGAACTTTTTAAGTAGACAGCATGTAACATACGGTGTATACTCGCACAAACGGAGATTCCAAGCAAATAAATGTGCGTGACTCACAATCTCACAAACACAGGCACAAATCACAACTCGACTGACTGCCGCCTTTTGACTTCATGTGCAATGATGGTGAACGGTAGTAGGCCTTAGCCTAGACTTTGAAGACGGACAAGACATAATAATGCAGTCTTGCTAGTTGGATGTAGTTCGAAATTTACCGATTTTTGGAGAATATGCCCGGGAATAACATCCGCATTATGATTTTACTGAGGGCGATCGAGATCGAGACTAGGTCCCCTTTTCTACAAAGCCCTGGTCCATGCATTAAAGCGTCCCTAGTAATATCACATTTATGTGCACAGTGAAATAAAGCCTTTTTTTTTCATAATTTTAATATTTTTATATATTCATAATAAAATATTTTTACAGAGAACACTCTAAATATGGAACAGAATATTTGTGCATGTTTCAATAAAGAAGGAAAATTCTCTGAAAACATATGAAAAATTGATTCTACTTTGAGGTTCCATTTATATACTATTTGTGGTAGGAAGAAATGTATTGTATAAACTGTGGAACCACATTACCACGGTTCTAAATTACTCAATCAAAAAGAGCGCATCGGAGAAAAACCACACACACACAACTGTGTGGTTTTCATCAAATAACAATCCAATTTCATGTTACCAATTTCAAGCATCAGAAAAGTTTTATAAATAAAATAGTATCAAAATTTCCGTCATAATCTGAGTAATTCATTTATTCAAAAATTTTGCATTTGTTCACAGTACGCGCAAAAATAAATACCAGTAAAAATTTAAAAAATTTTTTATCTTATAAGTGATTTTATACACATGAACTGGTCGAAAAAGAAGATACACAGTAATATTTCTTATTCGCAAATAAAACCTAATATTCTGCTTTTACACTTCACCCAGTGGCGCACACACCCTTGCCCTTGATTTTTTCCCCCGAGATCGCTTGATTATAATCCTATGTATATAGTACGTAAAATTTAATCAGTTATTTGTTGTTAATACTTCATTTTAATAATTAATGCTAAATATTTATTCAATAAATAATTTTTTACTGTTATTTGTTTCCGAAAATCGACAAAATCAAAAGAATATGTTGGGCGGCGTGCTGGAGCATGATACGAGAATGGCGGACTTTCGACCCTCAATTCCCCGCTCCCCTTGAAAAATTTCTTTGTGAACCGCTGAGTTCACCATATAAAATCTGAGGTGAAGTGAAGTGAGTTTGGTGTTTTATGGCGCAAGAGCCAGTTTTGGCTATACTGCGCCAAACATTCATAGGTCTGTGGTCTGGACGGGAAAAGAAGAAATTGGATGACAAGATGGAGGGTCGAAAATAGAGAAGGATCACTGGGGTACCCCGGGGTCGTGACACCCGTGTTTACCACAGATAGTAAATCCCTTGGGAAAAGGAAAAGATCACTAGGGTACCTCGGGATTGTGACACCCGTACCCACCTAAAGAAGGTGAGCCCCTGAGGGGGTATAAATTCTGAGACGTGCCAAATTAAGTTTTAATTCAACAAGCGCTTTTCAAATTTACGATGATATTGACAACTAAGATAATCTTATATCTCAATATAACTCTAAAATACAAGCCTTTATTAAATAAAGGTTGACAAATTTTTACTACGGAGTCATAATGTTAATTGATTTGATATAACTGACAACACATAAGTCAACTTTTAGAAGCGATAGACAAATGAAAAGAATCCAAACAGACAGACAGAGCCCAAAAGCACAAATTGGGTGATATTTCGTGTAATTATTAAAAAAATAATACTTCAAAAATAACGATGAAAATATATATTCCTGGAAAAAGATAAGATTGCTTAAAATTCCTACAATCTGTTAAGCAACCAGCCTTGAAGAAGTGCAACTTTCAATGAGGCTGGCTGACTCTGATGTCTTGGGGCATGAATGCGTCACGATAATACTAATGAAGCAAAATATATAATTGACAAAACATCTGTGAAGTCAAGAAACATGTAGGTTAAAAATCAGAGCATAAATGCATAATTTAGCAATATCTTAGAATTTTTCTACCACATTCTCTAGATCAGTGAGTGGTAAATATATCGAATAATCTACATAAAAATACGCCATTATTTTGATTGATATTGTGCTGTTATTGAGAGATAAGGTTTGTATTTGCATGTTTCCAAAATAACTTAGGATGAAAAACAGTTATCATGCAATCTTTAATAGCAAGTCCAACGATGACTGTAGATAAATATAAAACAAAATTACCCTTTTAAAATTATATACATTCTGCCAAAAATGGAAGATTTTTTTTTATTTATAAATGATATCTTCAAAATACCTCATCAGAAAATCTTCTGAAATAAAAAATATATTAAATATTGATAATAATGTGTACACTCTCTCTCTCTCTCTTAATTGTGCTATAATTTTCGCCAAATTATTTGCAGAATTTCATAATTTTAAGGCGAAACTTGATCTCTTTATATTTTTTCATCCAGAAAATAGTTAAAAATCTACTTTTCCAAAAAAAAAAAAAAAAATTATAAGAATTTAATCAAAACTTTGAAACATTCAATACAATCATAATGTCGATGAAATTAAAATCTTATTTAAGAATGTCGAACACATTATATATCGATTCAATAATTAACTATATTCAAAGAATATTTATTTAGTAGTAGAAACAAGAATTTCACAGTAACTTCAGTTTCAGAAGACAGTAATTTTATTTAATAAAACGCTAGATATATCAGTAAAAATTAAATTTGTTTCGAAAAAGAAAATGAATTTAATCTCAAAAGACTGAATTCTGTCTGCAAGAAGTTCAATTTGATTTCTGAAAGATTTAATCTGAATTGAAACAGATAGAATTTGATTGAAAAATTGATGAAATGCACAAGATAAAGGTCTGGAATAAAAACTACTGCCTACAAAAGAGGTAATATTTCAACAATCGAGACATTTTTTATGATACCATTTCTTTAAACTATTGAAAATGAAAATGTTCCATTTTTGTTAGAACTGAATCATGATCTGTTTTTTTTATATTACGAAACACAGAAGTGTAGAATTATTTTTGATTATGTACGGCTAATTGACCATATAAGATTTGAGTGAATGACAATCTAACTATCTATATATGAAATATATGTGGATGCATGTATACATACATTTTTTCGTAATGTAAAGATATATTAATTTCTTGATTATAGCCGTGACAGTTGAAAGTTCGGGATATTAATCACATCATTGTTTATTTTGATAATTTTATCATCAGGAGATTTACTTTGAGCGACCTCTCCTCTCAAACACCACAATACGAAGATTGAGATTTATCCTTTTTTTCTTTGTTTGAATCGAGACAGAAATTTTGGGGAAAAAAATCATAATCATGAGTTTGAATGAAGGAAAATATATTACTTTTAAAAAAAATATGCAAGGGTTTTAGGGATATGCTTCAACCACTCAGAAACGATCATATATTAAGATATTAAGATATTCTTTTAACTAGGAATCGCAAATGAATCAATTAAAAATTCAAACACACACATATATGTGATGTATAACAGCGGTCAGCAACCTATGGCACACGATACAATTCTCAGTGGCACGCTACATTATACTACAAACGTCAATGTTTGGGCGGATGGAGGTTGAAAATTTTGAAGTATAGCTTATTGAAATAACATCTGTAAAATCATGAAATACACAATTGAAGAAATTACGAAAGAATCTGGAAGATAACTCCAACGATAAATCGAAAGCTATTTTAAAATTTTGGATGTTGAAATTTGATGGGGAAATTTAATGGTTTGAAGAAAATTGTGCATTTACTCTA
>BMAV01007038.1:545363-565579 GCA_019973955.1 Trichonephila inaurata madagascariensis
AGCAACTGAACGTTATGAGTCGTGTCAAATTGTAAGTCCCGCATTATACGCTTGATATTGCGATATGAAGTAGAGTGGTGCATTGACAAGTTGCGCATTAAAATATTTATTTTTTATTCAATTATATTGAAGGAATATGTATATTTTGTCGTTTCTTATTTTAATAAATACGTTTGAAAGATACATAATACGCAATTTTTTTTATTTATGTTGAAGAAATAGTTATGTTTATTTTTTATGTTGATAAATATCTTAAAATGATGCAAAATTAATGTTTAATAAAACTGTATTATTTACCTTGATTTCCTGCGGGAATCGAATTGCACATTGCCTGCGGGAATCAAATTGTTTCAAATACTTCCTGTGTGGCACACCGAATCAAATTGGTAGATTGGTTTGGCATACCACAGCTACAAGGTTGCCGACCCCCGATGGATAAGATATGAAAATACATAACTTCTAGATTTTACCTTCAGCATTAATATTTGGGTTGTCACTTACGGATTAAAGAATAACCATTAATAATATACACATTTATTCTTTAAGTTATAAAAATGAAAGCAGAAGTTATTTTTGGCGAAAAATCTTAATGACTCAATAATGTGAGATTAAAAAGCATCATTGAAAATGGAACATTCCCAACCATTATAAATCCTCTAATTATCTTTAGATATTTATTTGGGAGCTTATTTTAGCTTTGGTAAAATAATTAAATCCAAATTTTTGTCACTTTATTTTTTAATTATTATTTAATCAGTTAAATATTATGAAACAATATTTTGCTAAAATATAGTTTTCTTTTAATTGCAAAGCACCCATTACTCTTTGTGTGTCGTAATGAAACTAACTCTTATCGCATAAGCATTTATTTTGAAAAGGAATTTACTCATCTACATCAAATTTAAATCAGCAATTCATGATTTATAACACCTCCCCAAATAAAAGAAGTTTTTAAAGGGTTTCCACTTTTACATTAACTATTAAGAAAAGATTAAGCTCATCTATAATTAACTATTGCCGGAAATAGTTCGAAAAATAATAATTGTTACATCCTTTGAGTACTCTAGATGTTTGTTTCATTAATGTTAAGTGGGAACAAGTAAACACAACTTTACACACTATTCTTCTATTGTGTTATAGATCGTGTTCGACTGAGTAAACAATCATAAAAAGTTAGCACGTCTAGCACTACGAGACAGATAAAATTATCGGAGAATGACGATTACAGAGTTCGACGATCCCACACACCGATGACGTCAGTTTCCTTTCAGTGACGTTTGGGGTTATAGAGGAGGATTATTCTTCGTTTACGGAGGGAATGTTTTAATGGAAGTATTCTAAAATTTTCGGCAAATACGTAACTATACATTTTAATTCGGGACCGCTAAGGGACGAAAACTTTTGATTGAAGTAAAATTTACAGTACGAAATGAATAAGGAATTTAGAATTATCCATGTGAAATATTCTATAAATTATCAATATTTTTCTTATTAACTTATTATTTTTTTTTTATTCTTCGAAAATTTCTGTAGAATTTTCAAAAATTTTTTAAAAAAAAAAAATCACATTATTTACTAGTAGTTATTTAACATTTTAAACATCTCCAAAATATAGAATTTTTTAAATCTAAAACGTAGACTTCAGACATTTTTTTAAAAAAATCAGATGTATAATTTGTTATTCTCACATAAGTACAAAAACCCAAAGTGTTATTTGAAAGAAGAGCATTACTTGTAAGATTTTAATTCTAATAAGATTTAAATGTCTAAAATGTAAAGATAATAAAATATATTTCTGTTTATTTTATTTTTCCTAATATTTAAAAATACAGTTATTCTATAAAATCATGATTCCATAAATTTCAATAAATATCTTAATTGATGATATTTCAGATAGTAACGACAGAATTAACAATATATGAGAAATACTGAAAAATTAGAAATTTTTATCAATTATATACATAAACTTAAATTACGGATTGCTTTACAATATGATTTGGTGATGATCAAATAAAAGAAAACCCCATTTTTTAAATTTAAATTTTTATTTAAAAACTATTAAAAAATTAATATTTACATTATTAGATACTAATTAACATTCCATTATTTCTAACAGATTAATCACTAAAAGATTTGCAGTAACATTTTTCAGCAATATAAACTAGTTTAAAATAAATTTTAAGCGCGAAAATGTTATCTAAAAGTTAGTGATCAACAAGGAGTAAAATTAAGCTTTTTCCATAAAGAACATGTAAATTATTCTAAAATCTTTTTTTTTATTTCCCAATTTTTTAGCTATAATAAGTGTTAGATATCTTGATAAAAACAATATTAACAATCAAAGCTCATTTCCTTAAAGAGAATAATGTTGAGATTACAAATTATACTCTGTAATTATAGTGTAATTGTAGTCTGTTATATATTACGCATTGTTTTTTTAAAGATTCTCAAGAAGTCTTTAAACTCATTTCAATTATCAAATCAATAAATCTAAAATAATAATAAAAAAAATTATAAAAAAGTAAATTTAAATACAATGGGGAATGGGTAAAATTTCGCAATATATATTTTTAATGATTCGTTCGTTTAAAAGAAAATCATAAATTTCATGACGAAATTTTTAGAAAATATAATGACTATCTCTAAACATACATCAAAATTTAAACGACTTACTAATGCTATTTCTTCAGACCGTGTAGTAATGAAATACTCAATTTCCTTACCTGCAAAGAGAACAAAGACAAAATACATTAGAATATTGCAACTGAAACGTGTCTATGTTTTTAACCACACACAAAAAACATAAGCAGTACTAATTAAAGACGCCACAAATACAATTGAAAAAAAGAAGCAAAATATTTAAACAAATATCAAACGTTCAATGTACTCGTATTTTTCCATTAGTCACACAACACGCATTCAGTGAACCAGATGACCAAATAGCAATCACAATGGGTTAGCTACCGAACTATATTACAATAAGAAGATTTTCATGCCACTATTACGTATTTAAAACATTTTATATCATTATTTCCTTTATAACACTCCAACAAGAAAGAATAACTTGAGCAAAAACTTGAAGTGATATGCTTTTATACCCGTGGATGAACATCAACAAGATTATTAAAGGTTTCTGCAAAAAAGAGGAGGGGTTTTTACAGATATCCCTATCTTGAGCTCTGCGTTTCTAGTTTGCGCATATTAATGATTCGTGAATCGTCTGAGTTTTTCTCTTTATCAGCAATAATAGTGTCTATTCGCAGTGTTAATGTAATTATTTCATTAATATTGGAAATGTTTTCAAAAAAGGTAATTACTCAAATTTAGCGACATTGAATAGATATATAGCAGTGTTGTAATTAAAAATATTACAATAATTTAACGGAATTGTGTGGGTGTAAACAACTCAAGCTTAATAAAACATAAAAATAATATTGTGCTTTTAAATGCCATTCTAAAACGGAAAGTGTTAAAAACAACTTAAATATTGAAATTTCTCCTCTGTTTTTCTCAAAATTTGTCATATTAGTATCATATATTGAAGTTTTTCCTTTTTCAAAAATTATATTGATAAATAAATGAAAAGTACCGTGAGATCTGACGTATAACGCGCGCCTATACTTTCAAGCTGCAATTTTTAGCTTTTAGGTATATTTGCCGTATAATGCGCGACCCGTTATTTTTACGAAGAAACCTGAAATGTACGTGCACAGTATTCATGTTTTGAAGTCATTTATTCGAGATATTATTCCAAATTTTAGAAAAAAATAGTATACTTCTTGAACTACAACCTTTTAAGTTCGTGAGGAATGTCGTTTCTTTTAAATAAACAGTATTTCGATCTATGGTAGAAATTAATGTTTTTTCTACGATCATCTTTTTTCATTTTCAAGGGTTTTACTTTTATACTCGGTATATAGTGCGCGCCCGTAAATTTCGATCTTATTTTTTGTGTTAAAAGTGCGCATTATACGCCGGATTTTACTGTGATTCATATTTCATAATACATTTTGTTACTCGTCTTTTTTGAAACTAAATCTTCAAAGTCCAAATTTTTCTGCATATTTCCGCTCTGATTTAAAGCATTTGCTTTAAAAAAGTTTAACCCTTTATCTACCGATGGTATTTATTACCACTCACTTTAAAATAACATAGAATAACCAATTTTACGAATATTCTGACAATACTTAGCAGGTATATTCTTTGAAATCCACTCTTCCAAGATATATGGCAGCACGGGTTCTATGATGAGTATTTTAGCAGGGAAGGCGAATAGTTTTATAGCAGAAATTGCGTTTTTTTGTATGTTAATGAGGACTTTAGAAAATGATTTGACTCTTCACTTTAAGTTAACAGTGCATATAAAAAACTTTACAGTATCTTTAATTAATTAAGTAGCTCTAACGGATTAAATTTCCCGAAGTTGAGTGCTTTGTTTATGTATATCCTTTAATTTTCAATGTAGTGATCCAAAAAAAAATATTGCATGAAAAAACTGTAGTGAATCATAATGCGGTAGATAAAGGGTAAAATAGAGGCGTTAATTTAAGCAAATTAAATATTTTCAAATGAAAAGTATTCTCAAAGGATTAGAATTCAATAAATAATGTTTGTATTCCAAAATAGAGGAGACAAATACGGATATTCGAAAAAGAATTCTAAATTTTTCGCAAGTAGTTTTTGGAAAAACACTTTTAAGAGTGCTGTGTTCGTCCTTTTCACTTGACCGTGTTCGAAATTGCAAGGTTCGTCTTAATATCCCTCGCATAGCTTCAAAAGATGATTTTAAACACTGACTCACTTTGAAACCGATTTCACAGAAAGATTCTTAGAATAAAAAATAACGATGAGTAAATTAATTTCTCTGTCATAAAATAGATTTTCTCTCTTTTTTTCATGTCATCCAAATTCAATAAATCCCAAACAAAAAAAAAATCATGACACAACACAAAATTCTTCATCGTAAATGCATTATATGTAAAATGAATTATTCTTTGTAAAAACACGATTACTTTGAAATAAATATGCACAAATAACACGAAGAGGCAAAAATAATATTTTTCAGTAGCACACACACACACAATTTAGTTAAATGATTCTCTTAACCTTGACCAGGTTTAAGCATAGAAGAAAAAATCTGTAGAGCAGGTAAAATATGTTTTTAATTTATTGAATCTGACAACGAGCAGTCATGGCAACATGCAGCGATTTGATAGTTTACGATTCGTTTAACCTTTTAACCTTCAATTATCAGTTTTAAAAGAAGATACATGGACCGAATCAGAAAGACACTAATACATAAATGAATGATAATCGTAAAAGTATGCAGAAACAAGTAATATATAAAAAAAAAAATGTAAGTCAATTCCTACTTAGATCAACAAAGAAAAATATTATTTTAGCTACTTTTTATTCAATAGTTACAATTAATATAAATATGTATATACATAGGACACAGAATCACAAAATTAAGCGGTCATTAATTTTTATTAATTATCATTAAAGAAAAGTATTGTCATCCAAAACAATCGTGTCTATAAAATTTCAGTTCAACTGAATGCTTTTAAATGTGAGATAAAAACCTTTTCAAGTTCTGACATAAGTCGCCAAAAGGGTCTCTAAGTTGCCAAAAATGATGCCAACGTGGCTGTATTTGTAATTCTTTAGATAATTAGTTTTAATTAATTAATATTTATTAATTATAATTAAATTACTGTATTGTCATCAAAAATAATCATGTATGTAAAATTTTCAGCTCAATGGAGCGCTTTAAAATGTATTTTATAAACGATTGAAAATTCCACCAAGATAAATAAATAAATATACAGAGAGTGTGAGCTAATAGTAGGAATTGAATAAACTGGTATAAGTATTACATTAAAAAAATTAAACGCATTAAAATTATTAAATTAAATATAGTCATTCAAATGCCACTGAATGCAAATATAATTTCAAAATAATTCATAGAAAAATAATGAATCCCATTATGGAAATGAATATATATTATAGTACCACTACAAGAAGAAACTATAATTTCGCTCGTCTCGCAAGTAAATTTTCAATTTTGCTACTATTTCTCATTTTCGGAAAGTATAAAATAACATTAGGAATTAGTACGTACTTCTTAACGAGATCTCCTTTTCTCTTTTACTAAAGCAATATCATTTAAAATATTCTCTTCCTTATTACGAATTAACAATAATTATTTTAATGTTTGTATTACTTTTTATAACTTAGTTATTTAAATTAGTTATTTTCATTTTTCTTTGAGATCAATGATGTCGGACTTCAAACATACGGAGCCACTGCTCTTTATGTGTGGTCGATCTATGCCATATTTTTAAAGGCGACAGCAGTAGTACTGTTTTGAATGAGAAATCAGTAGAATTCAAACAAAATAAAAAAAAAAGACTCCGAAAATTATTATTTTAAATAATTGTGCATCAATATATATATTATTTTTTTGAACAAATCAATTTTGGATTCATTATTTCGGTACTTTTCCGCTTCACCCACGCAAATTTCGCCAAGTTGGCGTTATTGGCGACAAAAAATAATATACACATTAAATATATCAATTAGTTTTTAATTGTTTTTCATTCATTTTTAATATATTATGAAAAAAAGACGTTACTGATTAGAAAAGACAGCGACTTTTTTTGTAAATGTGGTGGTAAAGTGTTACCAGCAGGAATAGTCCGTTTGGCGTAGATCGTATCATTTTTGGCGACTTTATCGCTTGCGCCGGCCAAACGAAAAAGTACTAATATTTCTTTTAGTATTTAAACAAAATGTTTTTCATATTGGGCAACAATATAGACATATATTCGGTGATTTAATTGATGCAGTTTAAGGATCTAAGGGTAGTTTAGTTTAGTATTTAAGGGTCTAAATTGACTAATAATAAGCGGATTAAAATAATTACTACATTTGAAAGTTTTTACACTTATTTATTTGAAAGTAATTAAGGGAAAAATAGAAAGTCGTAATTTGAAAAATAATATTTTAAAATATATCAAAATATACGTTTAAAAAACCACGATTGTTCATCTGGCTTTATTCTGCTTATAGAGATTTTGAAACGACGATGAATTCATTTCACTAATGATATTTGTTCAATGTTAAAATAAACAGGGGTGTTGTCAGCAAAATAAAATTTAATCATTTTCACAACTCATCTCTTTCAAATATCACTACAAGTACTCTAGAAAAATTTTGCGTCGAGAATTCCCCATTCGTTTTATCTGTTGAGACTGAAAATTTGCAATTCATTTTTATTCATATTATAGAGCACTTAATGAATACAATTTCTACAACCCATGTAACAGAAAAATTCTTGCGACATTGAAAATTATGAAATCTTACTCCATAGTATTTATTAAATGACATGATGGGTAAGTGATGATGAAAGAATGCCTTTAAAATGAAATTGAATTAATAGAGTTGAAAGGAATTCCATTACATTAATCCTTTGCGTACTATGTAACCATTAATAAATAGATGCTATGTATAGGGCCAAATCCCAATGTAACCTTATGTGGACGTATGGCTTATTTAGGTGTACAACCAGTGAAACCAGCACTGGAAACATTGTAAGGTAGATTTTTTTTTATTAGAATTGTATAAAATTACAAAAGTTAAGTTAAAAAACATATCTGGGTTACAAAAATTTGAAAAAACAGGAAAATTAGAATTAAAATTGTGGAAGTGTCTCCCTTGGGTGCCCTTCTCCTAGATTATCTGTGTGAGCTAGAGGTGTAGGTTCAACTAAAGAACGAAAATTTGCATGTTCTTAAAATATCTTTATTAAGAACTTGAACTTAAGCGTTTAACAGATTAGATAATATATATGAGAGAATCTACGATGACTAAACACACAATACAAATAATGCCGAAATAACGTAACTCGGACCACTATCAATATCTAACCCGCCTAATCTCAATTCTAATAATATCGCAAGTCCTAATATTAAATAGTCAACCCTACACCTTAATTCAATCGTTGATCCGATACTAAGGAAGTTGCGTTTTTACTCGAGTGCAATGGTATGCACCTTGACCTAATGGCTCTATCTTCGGGATAACCTCAGTTGGCTGTCACTTCAAGATGGCATCACTTTCTAACATAATATTCCCCAATTTGTCACACCACTTACTGAAACTTCTGATATTTAAAAGCTATCTAATTTGCATCTTCTCTTCACGTTTCACTTCTTGAGTTTTGGTTGAAAAAGAGTTGCCATTAATTCTGGCCCCAAAAGAACCCAAAGGACATGTTAATGAAAAGACGCGTGAGCCTGTCACAAAATTGCAAATCTTTGTGAAATTGCTCGAAATATTCCTTGTAAAAAAAAAACTTTTCCACGTGCACTACATAAGTGTACTGTAAGTTTCGTTCTATTACTTTAATCTTCTTCATCACAAATAATTAAATGCGTATCAGAGTCACTGTCGTATTCATCGGTTTCTGGCAAATATCCTGATTCAGTATCACTTTCGTTGAAATCCAACGACGATGCCATATTGGCAAGAAAAAGTAAAAACAATCCACAAAAATAGTTATAAAATTTTAGGAAGCGAAAGAACGCCTTAGCCAGCGTCAAAATGAAAAATGAAACGTGAGTTGCAACGTCAGGGTGAGTATCCCCAGAAATCTGGGATTTGTATGTACGCTAGAAAGCGCTCGGGAGCTCAAGGGGTTAAGTAAATGATAATAACTTAACCCTTTTAGTAATATTTACTTCACATAAAATGTGATTTTCTAATATGTTAAAGAAATTCTTACAAAAACTGGTATTATATTTGGGGTAAATTAATTCTTCTTCCGAGTTAATGAAAGATTTTCCCCCCGAAGTTTGATTTTTGTTTCAATTAACATCAATTTAAAGCACAAATACACAAAGTTCTCTGAAATAAATCAATTGCACACATACACAAAAAAATTATTTTTGTATCTTTTTGGTTTTTAAAATTAAATTAAAGTTGGTAAAGTGTATGTAAAAAATTCTGAAAATATATGAATAATATATAGTTTACACTAGTAATACGCATTTTCCCAGTAAATTCAATATTTAAACTTTTACGATTAAAATTTTTATCAATAATTTCAATTAGGAATATATCAAAATTCCTTACTCTTTTTACTATTATATTCCCCTCTTTCGAAAAATTACATTTCTATCAGTTGAAAATTTGAATATCAAAATTTACTCTGAAATTTGCTTATATTAAGAGCTTTTCCTGATTAAGTACAAATTAATTTTCAAAATTCATTATAGAAAAGCGGAAAAACAGTTCACTGATTTCATGTATAATTCTATCTTTATATCAAGTCATTAATAAATAATTAGAAGATTCTGCTTCAGGCAAAAAGCGTTCAGACATTTGGAGATAGCCTTTTCTGATTTTGTTGAGTTATGCCAGTAGCGGTATATTGGCCTAACATATTATATACCATCAACCAATTTCGTCAAATCAAAAAACGGCGCCAAATGTCGTGATATACAGCCAATAGTGGAGATCGTTCCCGCCAACGTTCCAACACAAGAATGATAAAAATTATAGCATTTAGTGATACTTTTGAACTGACGACTACGTTCGGCGAAATTGGTCGACGGTATAATACGTAAATAAACGTTGTTATTTAAGATGATGTAAAATTCAGTAGTTGAAGAACTCGTTTTCTTTAACTAGATGCTTCGAAAAGATAAAGCAAAGACAACTAACTTTTGCAAAAGTGTAACAAATGGTATCAACTGTAATAAGTCCAGTATGGACTGTATCGTTATTTTTTCCTTACAATTTATTCTGTAGAACTACATCATCACATGAACGAGCAAATAAATATTTTTGAATCTTTAAAAAATATTAAATTAATAAAAAAATAACGTATTTATAAAATTCTAAAAATTGTCTGACGAAGTTTAAGCACTGGAAGAAAAAAATTATGATCTAAATGTAAATAAAAATGAAACATTTTAATATAAAAATTGTTTTTAGATTATTTATTTTCTTATTTAAGTTATGTGTGTCGCAAATGAATATTTAATTAAAGTATGATTATAAAAAATCAAGTACGGATATAAACTAAAGCATTTAAGAGAAATGTAAAAGAAATAAAGACCACTTATTTTTCTCCTCTCATTACAATTCCAATTTCTAAGTATACCCAATGCTCAGAAATTATTATTTTTTCACTAGAAATGATGTTGCTAGGAAGTCTTATGTAATTATTTCTTTTCCGATAGATGGTTACAGAATGCCCAAAAGAGCCAATGTAATTAAGCATTTCATCCTATAACGGTCGGTTTCTGTATTCACGTGCGTGCTAGTCACCAATAACGTGTATTCATCATCCATCACGAGAAGATCCGATGTCAGGAAATTACGAATGTTGTTGACAGAACAAATGGAGACTTATGAGAGGATATGTCCAGCGTTCTTGCTTAATGTGAACACTCAAATTGCAACAAGAATAATCAGACAGCGGGGAATTTTTTGGTAGTCTTGAATCAAGTGCTTGTACAACATCTATCTCACTGACAGATTTGTTTTCTTTTTAATTTTCCCCCTGAGAACTGTTTTCGAAGAAAAATCTGAAGTAAGACAAAATTTTAACATAATGCTATATACAGGGGGATTATAATTAAAATTTCACTTTCAAAATGCTGTTAAAAAAAGAACCATTGCTTAGAATCACTTTAAATTTGAATTAAATGTTTGACGAAGGGAGAAACGGTATGGCATAAGAAAAAAATTATTTGTCGTTTTTATTTTTGTTTTTTATGTAGCTTTTGGCACAAGGACAATTAAAAACCGATTTTTTTCCATCTAATGTGGTACGATCTTGTCATGGAGGATAGTGCAACAACTGTTAAATGACTTTATAAGTCATTTTTTCCGTCAAAAGGCTGAAACAATCATGCTCATTGAACAGTACAATTGGTTTAATGTGAAACTCATGCCAAAGTCATCGTAATTCGATTCAAAATACCACTTGTAGACGAATGTATTTTCGTTATGCCGCTTCAAGTGATACCTATTGATGCACTTCGGAATTTTTTTCTTATGCCATATCGTTTCTCCCTTTTCAAGTATATTCAGTTAAAATTTGAAGACATCTGACTAGAAGTTTTTTACAACATTTTAAAAGAAATACCTTAATTAAAATCACCTTGCATATTATAATGTTACGGTTGTTGAGTTTCGTGATTTTAGATTCAGTTGAGTCAAATTTAGCCTAATTTCTTAAAATTATGAAATTAATTGTTTCTAAACGAAGAATTGTTGACGTAGCATTGTACCTAAGCAATGGTCGTGGTAATAAAGTGTTCATAATCACGAGCTCGTGGCCAGCGATGTTTCAGACTTTGTCACCTGACAGAAATTAGGAGACTGATTGGTTAGAACCATTGAATCAGCCAGAAATTTGCAAACGGAAGCGTCGAATAAAGAAAGAAACAAACAAATGACATGGGACTAGAGGTCCCTCTTCCAACAATCACTGACATTCGAAAGTGTTATAACTGGCATGTAGCAGCCATATTTACCTAAGAATTCACGAGATTAATAGCAAATAAATGAAAAGAAGCTCTTGTTTCGAATAAGAAGATTCATCGACTAACTAAACTAAACTCTGTGGCGCAACAGCTCCTGAAGGCAAAGGCCTACTGTGTCCATCTCAGTTTTCATGACCTTAGGCACTGAAGTGCAGGAGCAAATGTTCCGGTCAGGTGGTCAGTCTAAACCCCCAGTGTTTAGTTCCCAAGCAAACTTGGAACGCACTTGTCAACCCAGTGAAGGGATAAAAGGATGAGTTGACCTTTCCCAAACCGAGGTTTGAAACTTTGACCTGTGGCGTGGAAGCGCGATACACTACTAAGCCACTAGGCTTCCATCGACTAACATATTGCTCAGTTTTTTATGGTATCCGAATACGTTGTAAATGATCAAAATCGGTCAGGACAGATATTTTTGTTTTTTACTTTATTGAATAGTGCTACCTTTTGGCTTTACAAAACATACTTTGTTTCGTTTCTACACTACCTAGAGGCCAAGTTACAATCAATTTTATAAAGTTAGAAAAACCGGAAGTGGGCATTTAAATTGTTCAAAATCTATCATGGCGAGTCTGATAACTCAAAATATTACAAATGTACATCTATAAAACTTTTTGAACCTGATATTTATGTTATTTTCTAGGGAATGTACTAAAATACTTCTTAATGTATGAATACTTTTTTGAGTTATGGCTTGTTATTTAAATAATGGTCTCATACAGAATGTGACTTTTCTTATAACGTTTACTCAATAAGCTCTAAAGTTTTAAAATTTTAATAAAACATTAAAATTTTAGTACATTCTCCAGATAAATGCATCTAATTTGATTTAGTAATACTTTTATTAATATGTTTATTGCTTTTTTCTCTAATTGCTTTGAAGTTTTACAAAAAAAAATTGCTAAAATTTTACATATTATTATGATTTTTGGGAAATTTAGGCAATTTACTTAAAATATTGTTAGTTAAATATTAGTATTTATTGGTATTGAGTCCTAAAAAAGCATTTATAATGTTTAAATATGCTAATTTGTCAAAATTACTCTGAACGTGCTCGGATACCTTAAATTCCACTTGTACCAAAGAATGAATTCAACCGGCAAATGCAAACGTTATAACATTATAAGTGTACAAATATAAAAAATAATAACTTCGAAACAAAAGATAATGGAGACGCATACAAGGGAATTTCATACTATCACTTCAGGTGTTGCTCTCATATGTCAATGTCACGAATGCAATCTGGAAGCGTTCTCATTATTTGAATATAGATATAAATTGGATTATAGTGTTCTTTTCTTACCTCTAAATAAAAGACTGGTACATATTTCTAAATTAAGAAGCAAGTCATTAGCAATAATTTAATATTGACATTCCGACATGTGTGTGTCCTCCTCTTCAAAAATTCTTTTTGGATCCGCCCTTGAAGGAACAAAACTGAAGGCGAGAATAATTTTAATAAGAACCACGTGACTTAAACTGTCAAGGCTGAGATGATGGACGAAGGACGCTGAAATACCATCTCAAGAACTAGAACTTATATATTAATATTAAAGAAGCTGCCATACAGCTTCTGACTGTAAAAATTATAAAAATATTATATGTTTTGAAAGAAGAATAATACAAAAGTTTCGAGAAAAGAATCAACAATTAAGATCCTAAGCCTCAACTCAAAATGTGTTTAATCAATATATATATATATATATATATATATGAATTTTCAAATAAATCTTTATTGCACATATATTATTACCAGTAGCACACACAAAAATTTTTCAAGGGAGGGGCCCAAGTCCACCATTTTGATATCTTGCTCCAATGCGTCGCCCAACATATTATTTTGATTTTATCGATTTTCGGGAACAAAAACAGTAAATAATTAATAATTGAATAGATAATTAGCAATAATTAATAAATTTAATTATTAATAACAAATACATAATTAAATTTTACATAATATATACATAGGATTATAACCAATCGAAAAAAAAAATCAAGGGCTATGGGGGGAGGGGTCCGGACCCCTAGGACACCCCTCGTGTGCGCCACTGATTACTACGGTTTATTGATATTTATTAAAAACAACAGAAGACTCTCCTAATAAGCAATAATAAGGAAGTCTATGTTTTTTTAAAAATATCATTATTCTTCATAGATTCTCGGGTTCGAAAATCTTTCATTACAGCTTTCCTGCTCGGAGAAACATTTGCATATTATTAAGTTCCACAGCAAATAGCTCATCAAATTTGGGAAATAACTAATTTAAATTCTCAAAAATATTACTTTACTTCTAACTTTTCATACTAAAATTAAATAAAATATAAAATGTGGATATATACCAAGTTCAATGTACATTCTAAGTATTCTATATATTTTCTAAGTAAGTATTCTATGTCGTACAATTATTCTATTATTATTAAATTACACTTATACTTTGTATTTAATTGTTATTGGAATAGTTATTACATAAATGTTAATTTTTCATAAAAAGAGAGTTTATTGTAATATGATTCATTATTTCTGTCCTGAAAAATAAATTAAATGTCCTAAATGCGCAGTGGCTATAACGTCTAGCCACACAACCAAGAAAAAAAACCCACGATTAGATATTTTTTTTTTGTGACTAAATAATGTTTATAGAGGATGAGAACATTACATTTATCAAGTACTTTATCACAGAAAATTATATTTTAGCTGTGTGCCCGTTAAAGGGTTAACGAGGCTCTTAGAAGTAACCCGAGAGCTATTGGTGATGGACTTCGTAATTTGGAACCGTGGTCAAGTGCCGAGTATCTGTGTGAGCTTACACCCCCCACTCTCCTAACTTCCAAACTATACCAACGTGAGAACTTTGAGCCACGACAAGTTTGACGTGCAGCATCCCCTCTACACAGTGGGTCTTTAGTGGCACCAGGACTCGAATCAGCGAGTCGACGACGAAACAGCGAATCGACGATCATGTGTTTAATAGGTATTATTGGTATGAAGTTTTCTCCAAAACTCCATGAAACGGAAAGCAAAGACAGACTATGATATCATATGACGTAATATACAATAGAAAAAAGCGCAGGTGTAACAGCACCCCCCCCCCCCCCCCCCCGCGACAAGGCCATAAACCCGCTTATTGATTGCAAAATAAAAATTTGTATAAAATCCATTAAAGGTATCCAACTACGTTCGGAACCGTGATTTTGCAAAAGCGTGTATATATATATATAAATGGATAATATTTATATTTAGGGTCACTTAGATTAGAAAATGTATAAAAAATTGTTTTAAGAATATTATTACAATAAAAAATTATTTAAGTACAATATTTTGACAAAAAATGAACGTAGAATGACCCATTTTCAAAATATTCTCCTTTTGTGAAAAATGCTTCGATTATAATAATATTTTGCCTGTATATAGCTCAGACCTCTGTACAGAGGCTCAACTATAATTTTTGAAATATATAACTTAGAAGTGGGTTTATCCATGTTTTACGACAACAGAGGGTCATGTTTTACGTTGTTTACATGTGTTACCATGTTACGTTGTTTACATATGTTACATGTGTTACNATGTTACCATGTTTTACGACAATTTTAAGAAAAAAAACGCCGATAATTAATTCTATTGGTTGTAACTCTGAAAATAATGTAAATTTTTCAAAAATCATAGTTGAGCCTCTGTACATAAGTCTGAGCTATATATACAGGCAAAATATTATTATAACAGAAGCATTTTTCACAAAAGGAGAACATTTTGAAAAAAAGGTTATTCTAAGTTAATTTTTTGCCGAAATATTGTATTTAAATATTTTTTTTGTCAAAATGCCCTTAAAACAATTTTATACATGTATTCTAATCTAAGTGACACTAAATATCATAAAAATTATCCATTTATGCGCCTTTTTTAAAATCACGGTTCCGAACGTAGTCGGATACCTTAATTGATATTTTCCTTCGTTCTTTTTAAAAGAAGATTAAACGTTGATTCCGTTAACAGTATTTGTTGGATTCGCCGATTCATTTCGATCCGATAGATTTCTAGATGAAATAAAAAATAAAAAATAAATTTAAAAATATTAAATTGACTCTTTTTTTTAACTATTTTCAAAAATCAGCAGATGATTAGTTTACATGCCGGAAAAACCTTCTCTGAAAAACCTTTCTGACAATCGATTCAAAAATTGTGATCCAGAGACACTTCGTTCGAAAGCAAGTCTACAAATTATTGTAAAAATACTCACAAACTCCACTAAATAAAAAAATAAAATGTGAAGTTAGTTTAAAAAGAAAAAAAAGCATAGAGGCGCTCACTATTGTTCCAGTGTACCAAATTATGAGCATTTTTTTCTTTCTATTTTTAATGTATGCCATCCTCACACGAATGTTTAGGATTATAAATTTATAATAATTATATAGAGAAAAACAGAACAATTTTCATAGAATTCCTCTGCATATTCACAAATACTTTAAGAGACTGAAACACATAACTATATTCAAGAAGAAGAAGAATATCAATTCGATGACTTCAAGTCTTCGACAATGTTTGTTTAACGTGAACGTCTTCTCAACCAATTTCAACAACGCGGAGACTAATCATTAAATGATAACACATGCACACCGGAAAAAATATCGAAAAGAAAATAAACATTACGTCGCAAAGATTAGTTGGGTGTAGCCTTTCAAATAGATTATCTACAAGATTTAATTAGATACTTAAAACATAAAATTGCATGTCTCAGGAGTATTTCTCTCAATACCATCCTAAAATAAATATTTCCTTTGGTAATAGAAAGAAAATCGACAATTACCTGGTTTAAAATAGCTATTTAATACATCGGATCACTAAAGAACTTCATGGCAAAAAATTTGGAAAGTATTTCAAACTGAAATTGGATCCCAAAGGGAAAAATTTTCTATTGGGAATTTATAAAACGGCAATATATACCGTAAAAAAAATCAACATATAACGAGGCACCTATACTTTCAAGCTGCAATTTTTAGTTTTGACGTATATTTCCCGTATAACGTGCACCCCTTTTTTTAGGAAGAAACCTAAATGTACATAGGACAATGCTCTTATATTTTGAAGTCCTTTATTCGAGCTTTAGATAAACATAGTATAATTCTAGAACTACATCCGCCCGCCCTTTTAAGTTCGTAAGGTATGTCGTTTCTTTTTGTACCTGGCGTATAACGCGTACCCGTAAATTTCGAACTTATTTTTTGTGTGCTAAAAGTGCTTTAACACAAGGACTTTTCGGTATTCATAGAAGAGTCTGCTCTCATAAGATTTTGCTACATCCAAGTAACTCTTACATCTCAAGTAATTCAACAAAAAAATTGTAGTTGCGAAAGTTGTGTTTTTACAATTGAAAATACTTCATATAGCATAAATATCAATCAAATATACCATGAAGCATCTGATGCTTACCAAAAATTGTGTCAGTTTCATTAATATGGGACTTTTTGTTTTTGAATTAATTGCAAAATAAATGCAAAGGACTTTATATTTTTACTTGCATATTTTAAAACTTATGTAACATTAACAACTTCAGAAATATGTATTTATTGCGTTCGCCGTCACCTACAAAGTAAATTTATCGTCAAATTTACGGCATAACTGTTTCCTGTTTTTATCATTCGAAAAATGACATTGAAATTTGCAGGCGATTATGTCTCGTATGAGGAGAAACAGATGGAAGTTGAGGAAAAACGCGTCTTAAAAACAAAGTATGATAAATGATATATATCTCATTGACATTCAAACGGTTATTTAGTCCTTAAATCGAATTACTTCATTTACATACTGAATTTGAATATTAAAAATAAACGATAAAGAACACAAACACGGTAACCCGAAATGTAATAGGACATCGAAGAATGACTAGCTTCGTATCGTTAGAAAATTATGGTAGTAACAAAAAATTAAAGCGAAAGCAATTTTGTAGCAATCAATGACGTCACAAATGTCATTTTACATAATTGTGACGCCATGTTCGACTAGTCTGAACTGGTTCAAACTCACCATGATGTGACGATGTATTCTCTTCTATTCACTTCACAAGAATATTCTTTGTTGCATAATAATAGACTCCTGTGCAAACCTCCTAAAAATTTCCATATAACGAGACAAAAAAGAGGACAAATCCATACGTAAAAAGTCGATTTAAAACGCGATTTCTATTCTATATCACAAAAGACGTAACCGGCCCGCTTTGTTGAGTTTTCATTATATGGTATGGCTATATATTATTTTCAAAGGTTATTTTTATCTTTCTATCATTAAGATTTTGACTGTATTGATTAAAAAAGGATGGAGGGTTTAAGTATCTAAAACGGAAGTACATTTATCTTTCACACGCCTCCGTAACCCCATTCCCTCTGGAGTCAATTCCAACAACGCAAACCTCATTTTAGCGAATCTCTACTCGACAAAAGAAGCAAGCTTGCCAAATTTCAAGTATGTAGGTTTAATTGCTCAAAAATGGGATTTTATTTTATCTGTAACGTCCTCGTATCCTCTCTTGGGTGTCGATTTCCGTAAAACCCTTTTTCAGCAAATCATTACTCAAGAATTTTAAAATTAAGCTTAAAGCTTTTACTTCAAATAGTTCAAAAAACGATTTTTTGTATCCATATTACCCCCGTAAGCCCTCTTGGAGTCGATTTCCGCAAAGCACGTTCTTACCTGGTCACTCCTTAAAAGGCACATGTTTTCCAAAAATCGAGTTTGTAAATGTATTATTTCAAAACCGGGAATTTTTGTCTATGACGCTGCCACAACCCCACTTGGGAGTCGAATTTCGCAAAACTCGTTCTTAGCACATCTCTAAAAAGGGACAAAAGAAAATTACCTGCTAAATTTCAAGTCTGCAGTTTCGGAGATATTGTGATAAGTGAGTGAATATATTTTGATTAAATACAGAAACAATTCAAAATAAGAGGAATGAAAACTGATATGCTATTAATGATCAATATATTATATAGTTGAACTATAAAACTCCTTTCATATAGGTATTTCAGCATAAGATACTGATTGATTGATTAATTGTAAAATACAAGATGGACCACGTAATTCTGAACCTCCTTTAAGTGACGAAGACGACAGGCACCTGAGCTGGCACTATCGATAAAAACATCTGCATAAGTAGCTAAAAAGTAGCTGAAATTGGAAGGAATTTCGTTAAAAGTAGTAGCTAATTTATTTTTAAAGTATTATCTATATTCCCTTATGTATAAGGTGACCATTTTTTTTTTACAATGAAAAGGAGGGCGAAAAATTTAAGAAAAAATGACAACTTAAATACATGTGAAACGTTTTATTAATTCAAACAAAAATACTCTTATTACGCTTACAATCTTTTTAACTATTATCTTAAACGAGTTTTTCCATTGAATGATTTGTTTTGTCAACATATCATTTTCTAATACATCAGAAAGTTCGGGCAAAAAATATCCTTCATACTGAATTTTACGGTATGCATTGTAGCTAAAATATTAACATTCTATTTTGCTTTCTCACTAGTCACTTCACAAAAATTATTACCAATTAAAAAAAAAACTCTTTCAACTGCTGTATTATTTCCAAGGCAGCACAACGTAAACTCAACAAGAATAATTGCATTTTCATATGGAACGTGTTCATTTTTGAAATGGTTTAAGTAATTTTACCCATCTTTTACAAATTTCTCAGCATGTTGATTTTCCAATTGTCCAAATTCATTCGAATTTAAATATACATTCAGTCTTCTTTCTACTTGAAAAAGACAAATGCCATTGATTTTATTATCAGGCATTTCTTTCGATAAAAACCCAACGTTATTTTCTATATATCTGCCCAATTTACTTGCGACAAAGTCAAAAAATACCATTGAAAACTGTTATTTCCTGTAATATTTGTTTCAGATCATTTTTCGACATTTTGGAAACATGTTTGGTTCATCTCTGAATACAGAGATTAACAGATCAGTTTTGAAATATTGGAAAGGAGGACACTTTTTCAGGAAGGACAGAACCAATAAAAGGAGGACTATCCTCCCTAAAAGAGGACGGTTGGTCACCTTATTATATGTTTGTTGTGTTATACTATGTTTGTGTTGTGTTTGGTAACAACTTACTCACCGCCAGTAACTGAACTGAATCCCCGCATGCGCGTGAGAACTATGCTTCGTATCTTTGTTTTTGTAGAAGTAGAAAAGAGATGTAACGCAATGTCATGTAATAATTTTTTTAGTCTAGTATGTAATCTAACTTGTATTATAATTAATGTTCTGTTTATTCGTGTAATTGCAGTGTTATGTCAGTATTAACTTAAAAATACAGATTGGATACTCATTGGATAAAATTTACTGAAACGACTTTGTTTTACATTACGGCTTGAACCCGGATCGAAGCTCTATGCATAAGGATGCCAAATAAGTGAAATTTTTCCTTATTCCTGGTTGTAAGAAGTGTAGAACTTATTTTGAATTAGCAAAAGATTGGTTGATTTTTTTGCGACAACGTTGCTCATCACTTTGAAACTGAACACGTAAAATTATTAAGTAATGTGGATCAACAAAATGTTTCACGAACCACTATTGCCCCAAGGACCACCGATTGGCGCCCACTGTGCTCTAGGGTTTTTCATAGATACAGTAATATTTCGACTTACGCGAACCCAGAG
>BMAV01007038.1:565679-577748 GCA_019973955.1 Trichonephila inaurata madagascariensis
CCCCCCCCCCCCCCCCATTATTGAAACTCAGGTGGAATCAGTGCTAGAGCCTGATGAAATTGGTAATGTGAATGAAGAAGTTCGTGATCTTGCCAGGCAAATAAATTTAGAAGTGGATAGTGATGATGTTCACAAGAATTACTGGATTTCCGCAATCAAGAGCTAACAATGGATGAGCTCATAGAAATGTATGAGCAAGAGCAAGCCATTGAAGAACTTGAGTCTTTATACCTAGTTCAATCAGAAGATCGAAAGACGATTGGGTATTTATAGAAGAACTCAGTTTAATTGAAAAAGGGTTACAAATTTTAAAAAAATACAGACTCCGACGAAAAGCGTATTTTTTCAACAAAAAATAAAGAATTAAAAAAAATTTCCTATGCTACGAGAAAATTTTGGGGGTGAAAAAAAATCTTTGAGCCGGTATAGACTGCTTTGTTATATTTTATGAAACCTTCTACATCAAAATAACTTCGGCTTGCGAATTTGCATTTGTGTTATCTAAGATTTTATTAAACATTTTCTTATTCTAAATTATTTTTTNTTTTTTATTTCGACTCCGGCCCCAACTAAAAATAATTTATAGGCGAAATTATACCCCGACTTACGCGGTTATCACTCAGTTTAGCATTGATTTATCCATTGGGTGCTTGGGGCCCGGATAAGCTGGAATAAAACAGACTTTCTGAATATAAATTTCGATCCGCCAGTGCCAAGGGGGCTGGTAGATCTGCGCAAAGCGCCCGAAATGAGCTTGTCACAGGAAAATGATGAAATTTGGGATTTTATCAAATCTCTAAAGGGGATGATCAATTCACGCAAGATGTTAAAATAACATCTCTTCAATGTCATTTCCCTAATCTAAGTAAGTGATTTGATCAAATCTCCGAACTGTTTTAGTGAAATGATGAAATGAACAAATCAGTATTTGTACAGCTCTTTTTTCGCTTGTTACCACTCCCTTTTACCATCCATCTCTCCTCGTCCGTGCAGGCAGCGCCGGGCTTATGACGTGACGCACCAAAACAAAATGACCTAAATATCATTTTTTAGTTTTATTTAGTCATATTTTTTACATTATTATCTTTCGATTGATATATTATTTTTGTATGCCTGAAAATTAGAAACTTGATAAAACTTAAATTGAAAAATGTAAACAAATAAATTAGGGAATTCGACCACGCCCACTTTATAGATAAAAAAACACCTTTTGATAATTAAATAAAGTTATTTTATATAAAAAAAGGAAATAATAGCTGAAAAAAAGGTGTTACAAATAAAGCAGGATATTTCTGAAGTACTACATTAATGTATAATTTTTAAAAAAATGTTTGAAATTCTACAACAAATATCCTTTTTTTTAAAAAAAAAAAAAATACCAGCTTTGTTATCTAACTATTTTGTTAATTAATTTCGAATAAATAATTTGAAATTCAATGATTATTGTTGTATTAATCACTCTTCTTTAAATAATGTACCCTATTTGCTAAATGAACACTTTAAAACTCTTGACAATAATATTTCATCATTTCACTGAAACAGGTTAGGGATTTGATAAAAAAATCACTTATTTTCCTTAAGCAAATTACCTTACAGAGTTCTTATTTTTACACACATCTTGCGTGAATTGATCATCTCCCTTAAGGGATTTAATGAAATCCCCCTAATTCAATCATTTCCCTGCGACAAGTGTAATTCGGCACTGATCACACCTATCGCGTAAGTTCGGGGTATAACTGTACTTCTCATACATGCCATTCCTGTAGATATTTCACTACACCTACATAATGCTTAAAACAACTTCTAACAGAGTTTGGTAAATGCGGATGGGTGTCACATGGAACATGTGTTGTACGAGCAAAAAGTAATGCCTAATATAAAAAAAATGAAGTCGATAACTATCAAGAAGGTACTAAAATTGAAATATTCGTATTTTTAACAATTCCATGATGTGCAAGAGCATTAAAATGATCACAATCAACGCTTTTGTATTCTGTTATTATCTCCCCAGTGACACACACACTCATCCGAGCGAACAGAACTGAACAAGCCCTTGGAGGCAGCCATCCCCATCAGCAAGTAATCAGCCTAAATTAATAATCTCCGGCAAAAATGATTCTATGTAATTGACCTTACGTGACAAACGGTAGCACGATAGCTCTAGAGAAGGGCATGTGTACGCTGCTGCTGCATCATCACTTCCTTGGCGCCATGCGCTCCAAAAAAACAACCTTCTCCGCATCACGCCACACAGCGCATGCGCTCTACTCCCAATTATCATTCAAAAAAGATTGTAAACAATGTGATCGTAAGCGTCGTACTACTGCGTTCTTGTTACTCTTTTTTTAAAACTCGAGCGCCTGGTTTCCTATTAACGGTGACAGCTGACGTATACACAAGTGGCTTACTTATTTATTTTTTAAAAAAGGGGGTGCGCATTTCTTTTGTATTTTTCGACGTTTTTCAAAAACTTTGTATGTTTGAATTAGGTAACTGAGGGGTCGATTACCTTGCAACGGATTTATAGTTGAGAAATATATATGCATGCATTCAGTGGAAGATACATGTTTTTGTACTACTACTGTTTAATTGTTCCAAGTAGACTGTTGATAGACGGAATTGATAGATCTTTTGATACATTCTAGTTACTTTGAACAATGAAAGCAATTGGAAATGTGTGTGAAGTCTATTTGAAAGAATTGAAACAGATAACTCTAGGAGGGAGGAAAGCAATTATTAAAAATTTCTCCTAAAAATGGGCGAGAGTTACATTTACGTCGCACTATAAAGCTGCACGAGGGCTATTGGCAACGGATCTCATAATACTGAACTATGATCAAGTGACGAGGACTACACCTGAGCTGGCATCCCCTTCTCCTAACTTACACACCATTCCAAAAGAAGGACATTTGAGCCTCGACATATTTAACGAGCATCGATCCCCCTCAACACGGCGGGTCTTCAGCGGTACCAGACTCGAAACGACAAGCCTGTTACGAGTCCATGACGTTGATCATTAGGCTACTTCCTGGAAAAGGAATTAATTGAAAAGGGAAAATCTATGTTTTGTATACTCATATTTCTAAATTTATTTTTTAAAATAGTGTGATGCGGAAGTTTGGAGAGTGGTGTGCCAGCTCTGGTATTATCTTCCTCACTTGACCGTAGTGTAAATTTGCGAGGTCCGTCGTCCAAAGAGTCCTTCCGCCGTTTCTGAATGCGTCGTTAATAAAACAAATCAGCCTAATCGATCGAATGCGTTCAAAAAACATTTTTCCCCTCTTTTTTAACCCCCTTCTCGATAATTCAGCATTTTCACGAACTTGGCCACCCTTCGGTTCACATTACACCGAGTATTCGGGACTCTGCTGTATTAGAAGTTCCAAAATAATTAGTGTCCCCAACTCACCTTATAGTTTCCAATCTTTTTTGAATTGGTGCCCCCTTTTCTAGTAAATACTTCGATACCACCCCCTCCCACTCAAGAGAAATAAGAGAGTACATAATACATGATGAAACCAAGAATTAATTTTAAAGTAATATTCTACTACTAACAGAACATATTTTTTTAATTTAATTTTTCTTTCTAAAGCCCCCAATTTTTTTTTTTTACTTGCAAATCTGAAACAGCTATTGCCACAAATATATTTAAATGTGTATTATTATATATTTTAGTTTTAGATAGGATCTTGTTAGAATTGAAACGCTTTTGAATTTCCTCTTTATTTAAAACTGTGGAATAAAAGTTTTAGGTTATTACCTGTTATAAAGACGCTTTTGAAAGAAGGTTTTGATGAAATGATGTAATTCCGCAATATAAACTATTGCTTTCAAAATAAAAAGAAATTGACGGTTTCTGCCTTTAAAGAATCACACATTAATTCCTGGTTAACATGTTTAATTATATTTCTTGGATAATATACGAAATGAAATGCAGTGGACGAAACATTTTTCCTACTGCTAACAGACAAAGACAACACGTGCACTACAGAAATTAAAAGTTACTATGTAATTCCATTTAATGTAGGTTTAAATGTAATGTGTAATCTTTAAGTTTTTTTCATCCACTTCCCGAACTACCGATATACGTGAATATTCCTACATGTGATAGAAATGATTTAAATACATACACAATCAACATAAGGTAACCTCCATTAAAGCTTACTTTTGTTAGCGTAAAATCAGCGTGTTATTTTTAGTCTTTTTTAAACTATATTTGGTTAATCTGCCGAAGCCCTTCCATGAAATCTCAGCGTCCCCGAATTTTCTCAGGGTCTTTTACTGTTCTCCTGAAAACCTCAAACTCCCACAAGGGTCATTATCATCCACGTTGAGAACCTATGGTTTAGACCAGGGGTGGCGAACCTTTATGGATCAACGTGTCATTTTTTCTAAAGAAATGTTTAATGAAGTATACACGTGCCGTCAAATAATTTTGACATGTGATTATTGGGAAAATATAATAAAACTAAATGCTAACAACACAAAAATCTCTTTTATTGCGAAAAAAATACATTTTATACTGTATAGTAGTAAATGTTTTAGTTTTACGTGTAATTCAAATGAAAGTAACATTGGTGTGACTTTTGTTGTTGCAGATTAGATGACAAATAACTCATGTTCGGATTGTAAGATGGTACTTTTAGCATAATGCATGTTGAATCGGAGTCATCTGCCGAACCGATTCTAAGCAATTAATTCTTTTTGCTCCGATTCACCTTTTTGACAAAATGATTTGTGATTTGTTGCAAAATGCCGTTTTGCGAACAATATTCTACATACCATTGTTCCTGAATAAAAACGCACACCGCTATATCATTTTTACTAATCATGCCATATTTTTCCGTCCACCAAGTTTGAAGTTTTTCTGTTACATTTACGGTCTAAACCTTTTTGCCGAACTAGCCACGTTATAAATAAGAGTTAAAAATCGTAAATATAACACAAATAAACTTTAAAATACTGTTGTAACAACGAAATTGACTATGTGATGCGTAGACAAACTTTGCATCATTAGCAATTATGGAACACAATGTAACTAAGGCAAGGCAGTAACAAACGAACATGCTCCAGGCGCACCGCGACCGATCACCCGAATTTGTTCGTAATACTTCAGAGTTAACTTAATTATTTTGAGCTAAAATGCAAACCATTTGATTCGATGGTGTGCCCAAGATATTTTGCCACGTGCCATTAATGGCACGCGTGCCACTGGTTAGCCATCTCTGGTTTAGACATTCCTTTACTTATTCATTATTTAAACGCATACAAATAGCACAAAAATGTCGTTAATAAATAAACCGTTCTTGAACTTGGGAGATATAATATAAAAAATTAATTATATAAGTTGGCAAAATTTGCAATGTACACATGATTCATCATCGAAAGAAACGAAACATATAATAAAAAATAAGATATATATTATAAGAGAGGGAAAAATTCGTTATACATATATAATTACTTTTACTTAATACCTTCTAATTACCATCTTGCTGTTTTACCTACATTAGATATTCTATTTTAACTAAAACCTTTGATCTTTTGAGGAAACTTATGACCTTTACATTTCGCTTAGTGCATTAAGTGTATAAATAATATATTCACCAGCAATACTTTAAATAGAAGGGGAGGAAATTTATTCCCTGATATTATTCCGGACTTAAGCCATTCATAGTAGAATAACATGGAAAGTTGAAATATCTTCATGCAAATTTGTTTCGGGACTCTAGTTTTGAAACAGATGCTTTACGATATTGGAGGTATGCAAAAATAAATAGCGATAGTAGAAAGACATGAAACTGAAAATTTAACTAATTACCTATGTTTCAGCATTACTTATGATGATAGAATTAATAAATCTCTCTATTAATTAGTTAAAGTGATTGCGGAACACTAGATATGTTTTAGTAATTATATCAAATTTGATTTATTTTTGTGATGCACTAAATAATCCGACCTTTGAAAATCAAAATTAAAAAAATCGAGGTGCTGTTGTTGTGTGTTTTTTTATCCTAATAGCATATGAAATACAAGTGAAGAAGAACAGGAAGCATACAATACAATAGAAGAATATACACATTTATTACAGATGATGATCCCAGCATATAACAAGAAGGGGTGCGCTGCTTTCCTTTCGAAACGGGAATCCATTACAGGCGAAAGACCCGACTTCTTTCCCGAGGAAGATACAACCATGTCTTACTCGGGATTCGAACCCGAACCTACTCTGTTACAAGCCGAGGGTCATAACCATCATACTGGCTGGGTGACATTCGATGTGTTTGAAATCCAATTTGAATTGCAAAAAAATTTCAAAGTTGAATAAAATATGACATTAAGACATAAGGGCATACTGTTATTAAAAAGTGTCATCAAAAATGAAAGACGCATAAAAATCAATATTTAATGAGTTTTAAAACCAAAAATGTGAAGCAGATGGGAATGAACCAAAAATTCCCATCTGCTTATCGATTCTATAAGTAAAATATTATTTGTTTTTTTATATATTAAATAATACTATCATCATTGTTCATTTACCATTTTACATCAGTGGCGTAACGTGCACCCCCACATCGCAGGGGCCCCAGGATTCTAGGAGACCCAAAACTTATTTTATCTTATAGTTTTGCAGTCCTTTGTAAGATCCTGCTTGGGGCCTCAAACATGGCAAAAATTTTAAAGCATCAAACATTCTTATAACTGTTTGCAAAACATGCATTTTTCAATACGTTTTTATTTTTTCAGTCTATTATAATTTCGGAACAACGTTCAGAAAAGGTTGAAAAAAACCCCTGAAAATAATCATCTTAACCCACACTAAAAAATAACAATTCTCAGCTGGAAACATTCCATGTAACTCCGTTATGTGTGGAAATTTTAATCAAAGTAAGAAGAAAAGAATTCGATAAAAATCCTTTGAGAGAGCCATCAGAAAGAGGGAGTCCATGACCCACATTTCCTTATCGGAAAGACATAAACAACTCGAATATTAGCCGAGCACTAAATACCGCATCTTTCTTTGGCAAGAGAACTAGGGCAACCCCATACCATTCCACACAATATTATAGATTCCGAATGAAATCTAATGCCATGCTATTAAAATCGGTGTACATTTTATTCAACGTAACAAAATTCATGAATTTTTTTTATCAATTTTGAAATTGTTAAATGATTTTTTAATTTCGCGTAAAAAGCTATCAACATTAATAACTTTTAAACGGTTAGTAGAAGGTTAGGTATATTTAGTATAATAGCTATTAATAAAAAGGTATTGTAACCCTGACTGGACCATAAAGTTGCCAAGAGTATTAGTGGAATGTAATCGTTTATTTTAGTTTGTTAAGACGTAAAATAAATACAAATCACGAGAAAAATGCATAACACTGTGTAGTTTTTTTTGGAATTTTATGAATTTTGGGAATTTTACAGTAAAATTATTCCCATGTAGAATTATTCTTGTAAGTTTATTTTAATGTTGCATAAAATATCTCTAATCGTATAACATAAAACATGTGAAAAAACAAAGTAATATATTATTATACGACACCAGTGGCGTAGTGGAGAATATTAGGGTCCCCCTGCAAATTTAGTTTTTGGGCCACAAGCCAAATGATTGCAAAATCATAACATAACATAGGCTTTGGGCAGTCGCGTAACGTACACCCTCGCAACCCCCCCCCGTCGCGGGGGGCTCAGGGTTCTACGGGGCCCGAAGCCTGACTGTCACCTAGTACCTACCCTTTGTAAAATCCAACATGGGGGCTGAAATGTTCCCCGTTACGCCACTGGCTTTGGGCCTCCTAGAATCCTGCCCCTCCCCGCGATGAGGGGGTCGCGGGAGTGTACGTTAAGTCACTGCACGACACAATAAACTGAAATAAGTAATAAGAACAAGAACACAGTCCTCGATTGTTTTATCATGGGCGCCAATTGATTTGACAGGCCCCCCCCCCTCCCAAATGTTTCCGTTTACGTAATTGTGTTTGGCATACATTCTATTTCGACATTCTGTATAAAAAATGCAGATAAAGTTATAATTTAATACAGCAATCACTAATTTTAAAATGGGTGTGGAAAGGAAAAAATGAAATTATGCTAGGAAATTAAATTGTAAAAACAATTAAATTATGTTATGTCATTGTTTAAAACTATAAAAACAAATATTTTTAATAGTTCAATTGCTTCTGCGAAAACTGACAAAATGTGCAAAAATTGCATTCAAAAGAAATAACGTTAACAAGTGGAAAGAAAAACAAATGTCGCTGAAAAATGAAGTATATACTCCTATAAGAACTGAAAAACATAGTAGATATAAAAAATCAAATTGCTTCTCGTTATTCTACGCAGTCACAAATTTGTGTGTCTTCGAAAGTGCTGTCTTAAACATTCTGAAAGAGTAGAGTAGAGAAAGAAGGAGAAAAGGTGAAAGAGAGGAGAGGAGAGAGAGATAATTTTGTCAAAAGGAGAGTTAAATTAATTTGAACGTTCTTCAAAAAGAATAAAAGAGTAATTCATGCCAGTCAAAATTCTTCAGAAAAATTGTGTAAAATGGTAATTTTTAGATACACAAGAAAAGTAACAAAATTCTATTCATATTCAAAGACGGTAATCACACAAAAACATAGTTAAATTCTTTTTAAAAAATTTTATTAAAATAATTTTAGTTGGCATTCACACAGTATATAACAAGTCGATAATCATACACAAGTGACTATTTCAATTTAATAAAAGTTCTACTGAGATAATATGTACTTAATCACCACTTCCAAGTTTGTGAAGGAAAAAACTTATAATTTGCAATTTTTAATTTCTAAAGAGAGTGTCCAAAATTACACGGAATACATGAATGTATGAAATTAGCAGACTGCAACGTTCAGTTTTAAAAAAATGTAGTTCTAATATCTCTCATTAAACTTAATAGTAAATACAAAATTATTATTCCAGTCATGAAAGAATTTCAAAACACGTCAATCAACCTGAAATTAAACATCCCATCAAGAAACGTGACTGTATTGCACCAAATGCTTTATATAACGACGATTAATTCTAACATCCAAACGTTCAGTCCGTTAAAGTTCAGCGAACTTGGTCTAATTCTGATCACGAAGTGAAATTAGAAGAATTAATCGGGACACGTGGCTCTAAAACATACATCATTTTAATACTTTCTGCTCAACCTATTTCGATAATTAAGATCCAAACAGTAAATTTTGATAAAAACATTACGAACAAGTCTCATACTTATTTGTACATACTGTAAAAAAAATTTATTAAAAGTAATGTGTTTTTTATTTATTTAAATAATATCAAATATTTTTTATTTAATTCTGTGACGTTTGTTAATTGTTAACCTGCACAAAATTTTACACAAAATTTTATACGTCATGAACGGAAATATTGCTAGAGGAAACCATTAAAAATACTTCAAGAAATATCGGCTTTATCTTTTTCAAAATTTCTGAATCATTTAGTTTTTTTTAAAATTCGTTTAAGGCAGTATTGAAACAAATAAAGCTCTGAACTACACAGAATCATTTTGAAGACTGCACACATTAAAAAACACTTCAATTACTTTTCTGTTTTCTTGCACACGACCTTAAAGTACCGGTATATTCATATATATGTATACCAATAAATGGTACAGTGGGTCGTCGGTTAACGAACACTTTCACGAAAGAATTTTGTGTTCGGATAACGAACACTTTCAAGAAAGATTTTTTGTGTTTGGACAACGAACACATATTCGGATAATGAACAGAACGAATTCTAACGAACACTTCTCGGCTCTGAAAAAAAATTAATATTCAACATTTGTTATCATTTTGCATAAAAAATAAGATCACTGGAAGGAGAAATGTTTAAAGCATGTTTAGTATTGATAATTACTAAATGAAACTTGAATTAACAATGAATTTAAAGGTCATTCAATTATTATTATTATAACTAAAATCAATACACACTTGAATACTTGAATTTCAATATGAATATCAATATTTTCTGACAGCTGATAAGTGATGGGCGATTGGATTTGCTGACATGGCAAATAAATTAAGCGAATTCTTAATTTTTTCAAACAGTGCAGACTATAAAATATAAAGGTGCCGATGACGCGCTGCCGCCGTAAAAATACGTGAAATATGAGAAACGGACTAAAAATCGTTTTTCATCTCTCCTGAATTATGTTGCTTACCTATTAAACTTCAAAGTTTTATTGAAAAAAAAATTCCAATAGAATGTTCATACACATTAGACCATCAGTTTCGGTTTTGATATCATTTTTTTAGGGTCTCCAGAACGAATTAATCGATTTCACATAGAAGTCTATGGTGAATCGATGATCGGATAGCGAACATAGTCTTGGAACGGATTATGTTCGTTAACCGATCACCCACTGTATATGCTTATTTCGTAAAATATATTATCCTCACGAAAAAGAATCATCTTAGCAATACTGAACACATTCTGTCAATGATCCAAAGCACTCTTGGCGATGTATTTGCTGCTATCGAGAAATTCAGCCACACTTTCCATCAATTCAGTGGTATCCTTCAGTCCAACTTCCTGCTTAAATGGTCGTCCTTTTAAGTGAATACAAAGAAATTTCAACTGGTTTTGACCGGCCAACAAAATAACATTTATCTTGGTAGCTTTTCTTAGAATAGGTGTGCAGTTGGTAAAGTATTTAATAATTAACGTAGAGTTGAGAGGTAAATGATTTCTCACGGCTTTTACTTGTTTAGAGATACTTATTCTTTAGTAAATAGAGATACTTATATGCTTTTGTTTTTGTTTTTAGCACATTTAAATCATTTGCAGCAGTTTATTGGAGATGTATACGTGTTATTTTTTATTTCCCTCCCCCCCCCCCTTATTTTTTGTTTTCATTTTATACGGTGAAAGTATAACTGAGATTTAGTACATGTATGTAAATATATGAGTGAATTTTTAAAGATGAAAGTAATTTGTTAAAATAAATGTTTCTAAAATTGGATAAAACAGAACCCTTCTGAATCAAAATCTTAAAAAAAATACTCTTAAACAATCAATGAATTCTATAATAATTGTTAATACGAATAATTTTCCTGAAATTAAATGAAATAACTATTCAATAACTATGAAATAGTTTATGAATTATTGCATATCAAAATGTAACAATGCTTTTAGAATGCTTACTTCTTCTAAAAAAAATTTTTTTAAAATGATTTTCGTCACATCAAACGTCATTTTTTCGATATATCAATAATTTTTATTCAAATTCCGAGCAATAAATAGGGATAAATTGTTTAAAAAAGCATAAAATTTCATATAATTGTTAATTCATTAAAATGGTTTTAATTACCGTAAAATCCGGTGTATAACGCGCACCTATACTTTCAAGCTCCATTTTTTAATTTTAAGGTATATTCGCCGTATCACGCGCATCCTCTTTTTGCGAAAGAAACCTGAAATGTACCAACATGGTGTTTTTAAGTCATTTATTCGATGTATTATTCCAGGCTTTCGAAAAAGTAGTACACTTCTTGAATTACAACCCTTTAAGTTCAGAAAGTATATCATTTCTTTAACATCTATATGAACTATTTGCCGATTTAAATGAATTTTATGAACTCATACAGGTAAAAAAAATACATATCTCACCTCATTCAACCAAAATTAAAAATATTGTAGAAAACTTAAGAATTCTCTCTTTCTCCTTTTTTATCACTCAGCAAATGAACGCCGTACACCAAAACCAAAAAAAGAATTTCCTTCATCGATCACATCATAAAAAAATGCAAAATACAATTGAACTTGCTAGCCAAAATTTAACTTTATAATCAATAACTAACGATAAAAAAATATTACAAAATAGAGAAAAAGGGTTAAAAAAAAAATTCACGCGTGAAATTTCAATTACAACACACTTAATACTAACCCAAAATATCAGTTTTTTTCTTCAAAAGTACCAAAAAAGAATTGTTATCCATTTGGTTGAAAACCACGTGTGTTCTCTCCAAAACACGTGCCTGCTTCATCGATCCACGGTAGCGGTTGCGAGAGTGTGGCCGTTTGGGCGGGGGGGGGGGGGGG
>BMAV01007038.1:587748-616399 GCA_019973955.1 Trichonephila inaurata madagascariensis
AATTTTGAACCATGGTCAAGTGACGTGGACTACATTTGAGCTGGTACTCCCTCTCCTAATTACCACACCACACTTTCGAGACTTTGCAGCTCTCGACAGATTTAACGTGCATCACTGCCTTACGCGGTGGATCTTTAGTGGTACTGGGCTCGAACTCATGACATGCCTGCCATGATCCGACACCTTGACCACTAAGGAACCGTATCTCTCTTGGGTTACAATAGCAGTGATAAACGAACTACACCAGCCAGCCGGATAAGCATATAAAGCGCTGAATATTTAATGAGTAAATATTAATGTGATAAAATTTTTCTCTTTCAGTATTAGTTATTTATTTGATTATGAAATGTTTCAATGATGAAAGTTATGTTGAGGATAAAAAAATTCAATTAGTACCACATTGTACAAAAAATAATCCTTGTATTGATTTGATTGTATTGGGTTGATTCTTGCATTCGTTGTTAGGAATTTTCCAGTAAGTATCGAATTTATATAAGACATATTTTACTGACAAAGTACAATTTTCGGTAAAATGTACTCAACATCATAGTAGCTTCATTGTAAGTTTTAAAAAAAATCACCATTAAGAGTTATAAAATATATTTCTCCCCATACTTGTTTCATGTATCAAATATATTATTCCGTTTAAGTATTTTGAAATCAAAACTGTTCTTATTAGTCGATTCATACACAAAACAAAATATTGCTAATATACTATTTTCAATTAAAAATTACGTTTAAAAAAATATTGCCGAATGGACTAAATTCATGTGACGTCATAGTTACATGTTTTCGGCCAATCAGTTCATAAATTAATGCGACGTCAGTAAATATAATCACGCGTTTCCAGCCAATGAGGTTGATTCATGTGACGTCATAGTCACATGATAGTGAAAGCCACGTGATTCTAGCCAATCAACTCAAAAACTCATGTGACGTCATAGTCACACGATAAAAACTATCTTGTGTTTCCAACTAATCAGTTCATGCGCTCCGGTGATGCCAAGTTTTGCTGTTTGCAGAAACTTTCTCTTAAGTACATAAGTATACAAAATGCATTTTATTTAAAAGTATAAGCATAAAATACGATTTTTTTTAATTTAAAAAAAATCTTTTTGAAGAATTTTTTTCCCCTAACATTTAAACATCTTTAACCAAATATGAACTTTGAAATTTTATGAGTTTTACAAATTGAACAAGAACAATTAGCTTAATGTTTGATTTGAATTCAATGGAAAACACGTGTTTGTTTTTATCATGTGACTTCATGAATTAAGCCCATTAGTTCATGTGCTTCACTGTAGCCAACTTTTGCTTTTAGCAGAAACTTTCTTTTAGAAAGTACATATTTGTGTCAACGATATAATAATGCACATAGTTAAACAAAATACACTTAATTTAAAAGTATTCGTATAATGTAAGTTTTTTTTTTTTTTAATTTTAAAAACTGTTTGAAGAATTTTAACACGTGAACTCTTTACCCAATCATATATAAAATTTTAAGTGTTTTCTCAACTTTACAAGTTGAACAACTAGTATGTCAATTTTTAATCAATAGGAAACACGTGATTGCCGTTATCATGTGACCATCATGAATTTAGTCCATTACATACTGTAAAATCCGGAGTATAACGCGCACTTTTAACACAAAAATTAAGGTCGAAATGAATGGGTGCGCGTTATACGTCGGGTATAAAAATGAGAACTAATGAGAAAAAGACTAATAGATGACTCACGTGAGATGCAATGACAATAATAATCCATCAGGAATATATAACTTACCTGAAAAAAAAAGAAAATACAATTCATTTGAATGTTATATAATATAAAATCACACATAAAATACGATCGCATTTTCTAAGAAAAACGTAAAACAAGCTTTTAAGCATGCTAAAATTACGTATGAAATATATTCAAATATCTTGGAGCACACACGTAATATATAAATACCGTAAAAAATCCGGCGTATAACGCGCACTTTTAATACAAAAAATGAGATCGAAATTTACGGGTGCGTGTTGTTAGCCGGGTATAAAAACGATAGCTTTAAAAATAAAAAAAATAAAAAGATGACATAAAAAAAATTAAACTTCTAAATATATTGAAATATTGTTTATTTAAAAGAAATGACATTTCTTATAAACTTCAAGGGTTGTAGTTCTAGAAGTACACTATTTTTTCTGAAATTTGGAATAATACCTCGAATAAATGATTTCAAAACATTAGAGCATTGCGCATATACATTTCAGGTTTCTTTGTAAAAAAGGGGATGCGCGTTATACGGCGAATATATCTAAAAGTTAAAAATTGCAGCTTGAAAGTATGGGTGCGCGTTATACGGCGAATATACCTAAAAGTTAAAAATCGCAGCTTGAAAGTATGGGTGCGCGTTATACGGCGGTGCACGCTATACGCCGGATTTTACGGTATATGAAAATACTTACGTGTATAGAAAAGATACTAAATTTAGAACAGCTGGAAAAAAAATTAGGACAGCATATGAGCTACATTAAATTTTAAGATACAGTGCTCGAAAAATAAACAATAACAAAAAGTTTTTTTTTTATTTTTACGCTAAACATAATTTTTTATACTTCCAATTGTTTGCCAGTTAAATTTTTAACATTGATACACATAATTTATTTGTTGAGAGTGCAAATTCCTAACAACAGTAGTTTTAAAATTTATTATCAATAACTTGAATCAATATTCGAGGATAAGTAATTAATTCTCAGCCCCAAATTTTTTATTGGATTTAGTAAATCGATATGAGACATCTAATAAAACTGATACAATATTACAACATATTTAGAAGACAGGTTTTTTTTTCTCAGTTTAACTTATAATGATTTTCTTAGTCGAAAATTTAACTCAATTTTACATTACATCAGCATCAACTTTCAATTTTAAAATGAAAAATCAATAATTCACTTAGCGTTAATGTATAGAAGACAAAAAAGGAATATAGTTATGCTTCATATTTATAATATATATATACTAATCTCAGCGGCGCAACAGCCCACGAGGGCCAAGGTCTACTGTGCCCATCTCAGTTTTCGTGACCTTGGCCGCTGAGGTGCATGAGCAGATGTTCCGATCAAATGGTCGGTCTGACGCGAAACCACCATTATTTAGTTCCCAAGCAAGCTTGGTACTCATTTATCGACCCACTAAAAGAATGAAAGGCTGAGTCGACCTAGCCCATCCCGGGGATAAAACACCAGACTTGTGGTATGGAAGCGCGACACGGCCCCTGGGTGATATACATATGAAAACACAAAATATTATGTCTTATATACACACATATACATATGTGTGTAAGAGTGCGTGCGCGTATTTATATGTATATATAATTATGTTTGAGTGAAATAATTTATATAATTGATTAGAAATGTTCGGTATAAATTTGATGATCTTTATGCAATAGAGAAGACTGAATATGATATTAATTATAAGGGAACTTTCTATTTGCAAACTTATTTCTTTGACATTAAATAAAGATACATCAATAAGGAGAAAAATTTAATTTTATATGAATTTTCCACTTTTTTTTTTAAATAAAAAAAAGGATATACTTCAAAAATTTTACATTTTTTTTAAATTTCAACGAAAAAAATTCTTTAAATAAAATGTACTCAATAACATCAGCTTAAAATTCAAATAACACTAAAAACAGAAATTTCGACGCAATTAGAATAATATCTGCGATTTACAAAATGTTTCGAGTGTAAGTGGATTGCGCGACAAAGTAAAAATAGCCTCGGTTTGGTGGAAGTTGATGGTGCGTGACGTGACTCACGATAAATCGCCATCTTTCACATGGCCTTGCTACAGTGCACCACTTCCAATGGTCAGAATAAAACGTCTCAACTCAACTCAACTGAAACGTTCTGTGTTGACACCGGTGATGACTTCACACACGCAGAAACAAAAAAACATACGAATCCAAATGGGAAAGTGGTTCTGCAAATAAAATCGGTTTTTTTTTTAGCTTAATGCAGAAATACATCGAATGGGATGTTGTTAGAATTTAATTTGTTCGAAATTATTCGTAAAATTAAAGAGTTAATGTTCTAAAGATTTAATTATTTAACGCAATATTAAACAAATATGACAATACAGTCGGACCTTCATGTAATGAACCTCTGTTTAAGAAATTTCTTTTTGTTTGCGAATTCTTTCTGGAAACAAGAAGATTTTGTTATTTTCTTCGTAAAATAACCTCCAAATTGCGAAGTGCGTTTTCTATTTAACGAACTTTTTCTATTGACATTCGATTTTCTTTTCTCCTTATTTTTAAAACATTTCAGGACATTTTTCAAATTATTCTCGCTTTTAGCACATTTCATGGTGATCAGTGACCTTGAACTGGTTTTAACAGGTGCCTAACTCACCTCTAGAGCAATGAAATTGTCATAATTATTCAAACAAGAAATTCAAATAAAACTAACAGATTTTATCAGGAATTCAATTTTGGGATGCATGTGGTAGTGTACGCTTAAAATTACTAGCTATAAAATAATTTACGCTTAAAATTACTAGCTATAAAATAATGTAAGCTTAAAATTACTAGCTATAAATTAATGTAAGCTTAAAATTACTAGCTATAAAATAATTTACGCTTAAAATTACTAGCTATAAAATAATGTACGCTTAAAATTAGAAAATGCCGTTGAAAAATTCTTTAATATTAATATAAAATTATTTTTTAAAGTTTAAAATATAGAGTATTCCTGGACAATAATTTTTTTGCTTCCGGGTTTCTTTGCAGATTTCTTTTTGACGGGTAAGATATATAAAATAAATAGATATTAATTCGAAAAAAAATGTGTGAACAATTACTTGTTTTTAAATAATATACAGTGTTTATGAATTTAAAATTTGTTTTACGTGGTCTGTAAAGTACCGTAAAATCCGGCGTATAACGCGCACTTTGAACACAAAAAATTAAATCGGAACTTACGGAAGTGTGTTATACGCTGGGTATAAAAAGGATAGCTTAAAAGAGAGAGAGAGATCAGCGTGAAAATAATTGGACTTCTACATAGATCGGAATACTGTTTATTTAAAAGAAATGGCATACCTATTGAACTTAAAAGGTTTGTAGTTCTAAAAGTATACTATATTTTCAAAAGCCTAGAATAATACCTCGAATAAATGACTTCAAAATATAGGGGAGCATCACACACATACATTTTAGATTCCTTCGTAAAAAAAGAGGTGCGCGTTATACGGCGAATATATCTAAAAATTACAGCTTGAAGGTATAGGTGTGCGTTATACGCCGGATTTTACGGTATATTAAAAGATGAAACTCTATTTAACGTATTTTCCACATAACGAACTTTTTTTTCGGGATTTAACGACTTCGTTAAATAGAGGTCCGACTGTACTTGTAATTATGCGAAAATTTTAAATGCATTTTAACACACATTTTCATAAATTAAAAAAAGACTTAAGCTGAAAAATTAATATCAAATTTTAAAATTTGTACGATTTAATAGCGCTGATCATTAAGACTAATATGCCTTTGACTGAGCACAGTATTTCCATTTTTAGACTTAAGCCTAAATTAAATGAAAAAAATAACGTTAAGAATTAATATAATTTTAGTACAAATTAAATCATTGCTTGAAAGAAATAAATATGCTGAAAAGAAAGAAAATAGTGTTAAATTCCATACCTTCAATGTTTTTTGAAAAATTCACGAGATCTGAATATCTTTTTATCTTTCACTTATAATTTTTCGAAATTATATATGTGTCTTCGAAAGAAATTTTTTTTTTCTATGTAGAGTTTTGATTGAATATACTTGATTATAAAAAAATTTCACTCTCTAAAACAATTTTTACGATACAATCTAGTACAACCAAAATTTTATTTGAAAATTTTTTGAAGCCATATTATGAGATGACTAACAGAAAGAGCTTTCAACAAACGAGGAACAAAATTTCAATCGTAAAAGAATTGACATTTTGAAAAGATACCAAAAAAAGGATTTAACCCTTTATCTACCGACGGTACTTAAAAGTACCACTCCCTTTAAAGTTACATAGAATAACCACATTTTTACGAATACTCTTATGATACTAAGCAGGAATATTCTTTTAAATCCTCTCTTCTAATGTATATGGCAGCATAGGTTCTATGATGTATTTCAGCAGGGAAGGTGAATAGTTTTACAGCAGAAATTGTGTGCGTTTTCAGCTGACATTTTGACCGGATTGCGAAGATTGTCATTTTTGTTCCGAAAAAATAGTTCATGTCAAAAGGTAAGTGCCTAATTTTTTTTATGTTCATGAAGACCTTAGAAAACGATATGACTATTTATTTTAAGTGAACAGTGTACATAATTAATTTTACATTTAAATATCCTTAATTAATTAATTAGCTCTAACGGATTAAATTTCCCAAAGTTGAGTATTTTGTTTATGTATATCCCTTAATTTTCAATGTAGTGATTCAAAAAAAAATATTGCATGAAAAAAAATGCAGTAAATCATAATGCGGTAGATAAAGAGTTAAAGCTGTATTCGCACCAAGCTAAAAATAATATTCAAACTCGGTATATTTTTTCAAATGGAAAATTACTTCAACATTAATATTATATTCTCATTTCACTGACATTTAGAGTGTATTTTATGCGTATTTTATATTTATCTATGAGTCGACTTTTTCTGGTATAAAATGTGTTCCATATTTCGCGAATCCAATACTATAAGGCTTAAGTAGCTTAAAACTATACGTTTCCAATTGAAAATAAAATATGTAATTTCTAATGTTCTTAAATTTTAGGAATGGATTATAAACAAATGCATATGTTACAACGATACCACATTAGTGAAACACAATTATCCAACAGAAAATATATTTTAAACTCGGAGAAAATTGGACTTACAGGAAATTTTCGATAATTCAGACGCGATAAGACTTCAGAGATAATGGCAGAGACTGCATAATTTAAATTATTAACATGAATTGTTGCTTTGGAAGTTTCTAAAAAAAGCAAATATTTGCTTAGGATTTTTTATTGGTCCTGCACATGATTTCTCCATCATTCAAAAACTGTTTCGATCAAGTTGGGTGTAAACAAGTAACATAAAAGAAAATTTAAGTCAATTCCTACTTATATCAACAAAGAAAATTTTTATTTTAGCTACTTTTTTATTAAATAGTTACAATTAATATAAATATGCATACACATAGGACAGAATCACAACATTAGGTGGTAATTGATTTTTATTCATTATCATTAAAGTATCGTATTGTCATTCAAAACAATCGTGTATATAAATTTCAGTTCAACTGAATGCTTTAAAACGTGAGAAAAAAAACCTTTTCAAGTTTTGACACAAGTCGCCCAAAGGGTCGCTAAGTCGCCAAAAATGATGCCAACATGGTTGTGTATTTGTAATTCTTTAAATAATTAGTTTTAATCAATTAATTTTTATTAATTATTATTATATTATTATATTGTCATTCAAAATAATCCTGTATATAAAATTTCTGCTCAATTGAGCACTTTAAAATGTATTTTATTAACGATTGAAAATTCCACCAATATAAATAAATAATTTATTATTATTATTATTTTTTTTTGGCAACATAACGAGCTCTAGGTCACAATTTAAAATCAGTTGTTTTATTATTCCTATTCAGAAGAAAAACAAAGAAAATTGAACTCAAATAATAATGAGTTAAAGAAGACATAACTTGTTCCATAACTGTGCTGACTCAAATAGAAAAGCATTGATCCGAAAATGAAGGCTTAATTTACAAAACAAAATTATCAATACCTTGAGAATGAAGTAAAAGGTCATCTAGTAAAAAATATTAACAAAAAAAAATATAGAGATAATTTTTTTGTAAAAACTCAAATCACTTATTCATTGATCGTAACGATGTCAATTTTTCGTTTGGTTTTTATTGAGCATAACGGCTGAATTTAAAATGTACCCTGCGGATGCTAACAAATAAGGCTTATTACGAGTTCTGTAACAATAAGGTCCAAACCTCCCCCTTTAAAAAAATAACAATAATAAAATAATAATAATAGCAAGGTTTTGTTATTTTAATATTTCCAAATGAAAAATCACATTATATTGATTTTTTTCCAAATATACACCACCTCAATAATGGAATGATACAAGAGATGTCTTCAAACGATTGATCGATTTTATTATTCCATATTATTAAGCATTTTTTATTAAACATAAACGACAAAATATAGAATACCACATCAGAAAAATAGGAGAATTTTTAACAATCTTTAAAACTGCAAATCTTGAAGAACGAATTCAAATGAATGCATGCATTCATTTGACTGAATGATGTTGCCACATTAACCAAGGGTCACGAACTCGGGACCGGCGTGTCGTGAGCTCGAGTCCTATTACAACTGAATGGCCACCATGTAGATGCATGTTAAATTTGTGGGGCTGAAATGTCCTCCCATTGGTGTGGAGTGGAAATTAGGAGAGGGGGTGACAGCTCATGTGTCGTCCTCGTCACTTGATCATGGTTCGTAATTACGTGGTCGTTCACCAAAAGCCCTCGTGTAGCTGGATAGGGCGACGTTAATATTCACTCACCCAATGAGGTTGATTCATTTGACGTCATTAGTCACATGATAGTGATAGCCACGTGATTTTAGCCAATCAATTCAAAAAATCATGTGACGTCATAGTCACACGATAAAAACTATCTTGTGTTGCCAGCTAAACAGTTCACGCGCTTCGGTGTTGCCAAATTTTGCTCTTACAGAAACTTTCTCTTAAAAAGAACATATGTATACAAAATGCATTTTATTTAAAAGTATAAGCATAAAATACGATTTTTTTTTTTAATTTTAAAAAACCTTTTTGAAGAAATTTTTTCCTAACATTTAAACATCTTTATCCAAATATGAAATTTGACATTTTATCTGAGTTTTACAAATAGAACAATAAGTACTATTAGTTTAATGTTTGTTTTGAATTCAATGGAGAGCACGTGTTTGTCTTTGTCATGTGATGTCATGAATTGAGCCCATTGAAGACCGTTGTGCAGATGGGGCTCATGCACGTTAAATCAGTCGAGACTCAAAGTTGGGGTGGTAGTTTGTCGAGGGAGTGCCAGCTCAGATGTCGTTGTCGTCACTTGACCGAGATTCAAAACTACGAGGTTCATTGCCAATATCTCTCTTGAAACTTCATAACAAGATGTTAATAAACACTCACTCACTGAATGATGACATTCGATCCATGAAGCTAAGGGGATGCTTGAATTTTGAAAGATTCAAGAGTATATGAAAAAATTGTAATAGCAGAGTGGTACACACACGGAGAAAGGTTCCGGACATCTCACCCCTCTTGAGTTTTTTCATTGATTATAATTCTATGTGAAGCCCAGTGGCTGAGTGGTTAGTGCATCACTCTTCCACACCACAGGTCCGAGGTTCACACCCCGGGCTGGGCAAGGTTGAGCCTTTCATCCCTTCAAAGGGTCGATAAATGAGTACCAAGCCTTGCTTGGAAACTTAACACAGGGGGTTTCGCGTCCTGACCGGATCATCTCCTCATGCACCTCAGGGCCCAAGGTCGCGTATACTGAGTTGGGCACAGTAGGTTTTGTCCCTCCTGGGCTGTTGCGCCACTGAGTTAAGTTATAATCCTATGTATATGGTACGCAATTTAGTTAAATGTATGTTATTAATAATTTATTTTATTAAAACTTAACTCGGTGGTTCAACAGCCCATGAAGGGCCAAGGCCTGCTGTGTCCATCTCAGTTTTTATAACCTTCGGCACTGAGGTGCATGAACAAATGTTCAAGTCATGTAGTCAGTTTGATGCGAAACCCCCATTGTTTAGTTCCCATGCACAAGCTTGGTACTCATTTTATCGACCCACTGAAGGGAGGAAAGGTTGAGTCGACCCTGCTCAGCCCCACATACGGGGTTTGAACCCCGAACTTGTGGCGTGGAAGCGCGATACGCTACCACTCGGCCACAGGTAAATTAATTTACTTTATTAATTAATGCTAATTATATTTATTGAATGATTTTTTTTATTGTTTTCTGTTTCCGATAACCGATTAAATAAAAAATATATATATTTGGCGGGTATTGTGGTGTGATACGAGAATGGTGAACTTTCAACCCATCCTTGAAAAAAAATTTTGTGCGCCGCTGTTTGTCACACAAATATACAAAGCGGTTTTTAACTATAAAAAAGCATTTAATTAAAAAAAAATACTACATTTTGAACCGGGCAGTTAATTATTTTATGTTAAAAGAGCTGAATAAAACCGAATTAACAATTTTTTTTTTATTTTAAATGATGCATTTCAGAAAACGATTTAGTGATAATAAATTTGAACTGCACTTAGAGCATTATCATTAGCTATAGATTGTTTATTTTTATGAAAGAATAAATAAACTCCAAGATGAATAACTCCCTACAGTATAATAGTAAAAGAATCAAATATGAACTACAAACATGACTCCATGAATGAAAATACAATTCTTTTTCGTATGCCTCACCATGGCGTGCGAAAAGGACATACATTCTGCAATTCCTGTCTCTGTACCACTGAGGTTGTCAGCGTTTCTTTCCCATCGGGTGGAGTAACCTGTCCTTCGAACTAATCTGCTCAATCCTCCACACGTGCACGGGAAGGCTGTTGGCGAGTAAAAACAGAGTAGAGGACAGATGTGAGAAAAAAAATTGAACTTTTTAATAACGGATAGCATCCAAAGTGCGTTCACCCTTCGCCAATTGTAGCCAAGGCTAGAATCGAGTATGTTTAACCCCGACCTCAATTAGACATCGGCTCCTTTTTTTAGACCCAAAGCCCGGAAAGAGGAAGGTCAAGAATAGAGACGATGATTGAGGGATGGAAGAATTGCTTTTTTGGAACATTATGGTGGTAAAGGTAGGACTTACTCTGAGCCTTGGAGAAGGGCATTATCGTTTGGATTCCTTTGGAATTAAACAATATTCTATATCATATGTAGAAAAAGAATTGAAGGAAGGTTCTTTGATTCCTAATGTATATTTTCCAAATCCTGATTGTAATAATCATTATATAATAGCTACAGTATATCATAATATCATTGTTTGAAAGTAACATTATAGACATCAGAAGATTAATTCTTAGTATATTTACAAAAATTACTTTATTTTTCAATTCCTACTATTAGCTCACACTCTCTATATATTTATTTATCTTGGTGGAATTTTTAATCGTTAATAAAATACATTTTAAAGCTCTCAATTGAGCTGAAATTTTATATACCTGATTGTTTTGGATGACAATACAGTAATTTAATTATAATTGATTAAAACTAATTATTTAAAGAATTACAAATGCAGCCACGTTGACATCATTCTTGGCGACTTATGTTAAAACTTGAAAAGGTTTTCTTCTTACGTTTTAAAGCATTCAGTTGAACTGAAATTTTATATACACGATTGTTTTGGATGACAGTACGATACTTTATTGATAATTAATAAAAATGAATTACCGCTTAATGTTGTGATTTTGTCCTATGCATATACATATTTATATTAATTGTAACTATTTAATAAAAAGTAGCTAAAAAATAAAATTTTTCTTTGTTGATCTAAGTAGGAATTGACTTAATTTTTTTTTATGTTACTTGTTAATTCTTTAGCTAATTAAATATCTCATCTTTATAACTCTACAACAATTTTAATTTAACATATACGACGAAATGTGTGCACTAATTTTTTATCTGTTTCAAGAACGTTGAAAAAAAAAGAAGAAAATTAATTTAAAAATATCCTTAATAGAAGGATACAATAAATGCCTTTAATACAAAAACTATTTATCAACAAAATAGTTCATCAATAATAATTTCAGATAACACGTTTCAAATATCATAACTTCAGAATCTAATATTGAGTCTCTGCTGGTATGCAAATGAATGAAATATTATGGTTTATGATTTTTTTCAATGAAATTTTATGAGTTTCCATTTTTTTACTTATTTTTGCAGCATAAGAATATACATTCCCAACCCCTATCTCAGTATTACTGAAATTGCCAGTGTCGTAATGGCGAATATTAAGCACTCCCCCCACCTTGTAAAGTCAGGTTTTGGACCGCAATCCAGATCTTACAAATGATAGGAAAACCATAACATAACGTAGGCTTAGGACCCCCTTGCGATGCGGGGGTGTAGGTTACGTCACTGTGTTTTTCCCTTGTTAAGTGGAATTATCTCTACTTATTCATCAGTCATATTTTGTAATTGGTACTTATAACGAAATAAATTTAAAGCAACTTTTCTGCTTAAGTGTGGTATATTATTTTAAAAATTAATATGCAATAGATCCCTTTAACACGAGGTTTATTAACACGTGAGTCTGCTAAGCCCGCGTTTTTACCATGGTTGTGATAAGAAATCGCTCTTGCAGTCTCTCCCAATTTTCAAAATATCATGATCATTGAGATTATCCGTACATCACATTATTTTGTATTACTCCAATTTTAAGAAGTTTTAGAAAGATTTTTTATGTTATAAATGATTTCCATATAATATTAGAAAATAATGTCAGCAGAAAGGAAGTATTGTTTAACATGTTCTAAGTAGAGGAGTGTTATATAATGAAAAAGAACCTCGAAGCAACAAAGTTATTTTGATCAACGGGAAACTTGGGTTAGAGCACATTAACAAACATTTCTCATAAAAGAGATTTAAGAGGAAAGTATAAAAAGTATCACGCGACAGAGGATTGTTTGATAAAAAATAAAAAGCAATGTTTTAAAAATATTTTAAGTGTGAAGATTAAAGATATTATTTATTTTTTCTTCACAAACTTAAAGCATACTAAAAATCCATATAAATTTGTTGGGACTTAGATTAATAACATTATATTAATACTTTATATTAATAACAATTTTGGTGATCCAGAACTAAACGCGAAACACATTTTCGAACAGAAAAATGCCTGAATTTTCACGAAAGTTAGCAAATTTATAATTCATACATCTGTTTGTAATAAAGTGTTTTTTAAAATTTCAAAATATTCCTTAGATAATTAAGTTTTACTTTTAACACGTAAAAAAACAGCTCATTTAGCATGACGGTTTAGGAGAAACAATAGAAAAATACATTTTCTAACATAAAAAAAATGGATCAATTAGCATAAAAATTAATAGTATGATAAAATACGCTTCTCTTTATAGGACAACGAGGCCAGAATAAAACATAATGTTGGGCTATTATTATATCTGAAAAAAATATTTCAAATTCGGATCCTATTCAAAAACATTGAGCAAAGACAACGCTAACGGGAATAAAACATAACTATTTTTAAAGTGAAATTGAATAATACATAACTTAGAGTTGCATATTTAAATAATTAACATAGATTTCTTGATAAGATTAAAATACTTTTAAAAAGTGGAGGACTTCCGCAGATTGATATTTATCAGTCCAATTTAGAAACTTCATCATAAGTAGGAAGGGAAATATATAATGATCAATTAATAATCTATCTCAAGTAAAAACGATTTTTGAATCAGAAATATGAAAATGGTTCATAATCAATTTAAAACTGCACGTTATTAGGTAGAATAAAATTAAGTAAAAAAAAATCATACCAGTGTAAATTAAATAAAATTGCTTACGAAACTGAGCGAAAGCGAAGATTAAGATATTAAGATTGAAAATTAAAATATGAGAGATTCAATATATACTATCATAACTCCAATAACTTCTTTAAATTCTAAAAGGGGGAAAAATATGTCGTGCAAATATAAATAGGTATATAGAACACATTATTTTTTCTTGCAAATAATTAACTATCTACTCTTTAAATCACTTCAACGGTGCTCGTTAATAACTAATTGTTTGAGTACTACAAGCAGACACATTCCCGAGTTTAATGGAACTCAGCGGTTAACATCATTCGGTTTCCATCATAATATGGGTGGATTGCTAATGGTGATGGAGGTAATGATGGTCACGATCTCACAATGATGACTAAATGCATGACTGAACGTCTGCATATCAAATATGGTGTTTTTCATTCCACCCATTTGCTCTTTTTCCTTTCTTTTACAAAATTATGTAGGTGTTACAAATGGGAGAATCCTAAGAATGAGGGGAAGATAACTTTTGATACGTTGATTTGTTTTGTCCCACTGTCTCAAAAAAATTAAATAATAAATCCTTTTTTACCCCGTAAATCTCGTTTACTTTTTTAAAAACATATGGTACTAGATTTTATTAAATACAGCCTTAAAAAGTGTCTGTCAATTGTTTCAAAAATATGTAATTCAAGTAATTTTCCAAGGTTACCTTTTCGCTGCATAGTGGAAATTATATATTATTAAAGATTAATATAAAAATACAAAAATATATTTATTAATAATTGTAAAAATCGAATAAAAAAATTTGCAAATTTTTTTTACACCTAACTGAAAGAGTGATTTAATATGTTTTAATGTAAAACGTAGAAGAACATTTCGTTTGAGTCCCATTATACAGATCTACGTTAAACATATCGAGACTCAGTCTTAACGTTAGTGTGGTGGAAAAGTTTACAGAGTGGAGTGGTAACAAAGACATCCTCGTAACTTGATTGTAGTTCAAAGTTACGATGGACATCGCCAATGGTCCTCAAGCTGCTTTTGAATACGAAGTTGATAAAAGATCAAACAATTAACTAAATAGAAAACAGCCTCCCACAAAATGTCTAAGGTAATCAATTAACAAGAGAAACTATTGAATACATCCCAGAAAGCCTGCTAATAAATCTTTAAAGGCATTTAAGGTATCCGAGACTACGTTCGGAACCGGGATTTTAAAAAGGCGCATAAATGGATAATTTTCATGATATTTAGTGTCACTTAGATTAGAATACATGTATAAAATTGTTTTAAGGACATTACGATAAAAAAAATTTATTTAAATACACTATTTTGGCAAAAAATTAACTTAGAATAACCTTTTTTCAAAACGTTCTCCTTTTATAAAAAAATGCTTCTACAATAATAATATTTAGTTTATATAAAGTAAAGAATTCTCCGGAGAGTCTGAACTAGGATTTTTGAAAAATTCACATTATTTTCAGAGTTACCACCCATTGAAATAATGATCGGCATTTCTTTTCTTTAAATTTCTTTCCTCTGTTGTGGTAAAACATGGATAAATTTACTTCTAAGTTATATATTTCAAAAATTCTAGTTGGGCCTCTGTACAGAGGTCTGAGCTATATACAGGCAAAATATTATTATAATAGAAGCATTTTCCATAAAAGGAGAATATGTTGAAAATGGGTCATCCTATGTTCATTTTTTGTCAAAATATTGTTCCTAAATAATTTTTTATTGAAATAATTTTCTTAAAACAATTTCATATACCTTTTCTAATCCAAGTGACACTAAATATCATAAATATTATCCATTTATACGCTTTTGAAAAATCACGGTTCCTAACGTAGTCGGATATCTTAATGACTACTAATACTCATCCCAAACCCTCGAGCCCTTAATTTCGACAAGCAATTGCAAATTTTTTTTTACGAGGGATTATTATCACCCAATAAGATCATCACTAACACCAAGTATGAGCATACGGAATGAGCACGAATGCCCATGGCCGACATAACAGAATCAAAGACACGGCACGGAGAAGAAGATACTCAAATTAAAATAACTCTTCCACAAAACAAGACCTTCGGTGTCAATTAAACAAAATTCTGAGGAAATAAGATCACTCTTCCTCTCCGACAAGTCAAAAACCTCTTAGGCATTTATATATAAAGTGGTACAAACCAAACAAACGAAAGAGGAGAGCACAGTTAACAAAAACCACAAACCCATAAAGAAGGACGAATATATTTTTTAAAGAGTCGCACTTGCACTACACACTAGTGCGTTCCAGTAGCATACAGAATTCATCTGAGTCCAAGGTTGGAGAAGGGAGGTGAAGGGGTGAAGAGCAGAGCATGGGGTGATGCAGACGCAGAGGAAGAGTACAAGGTAGAATGCAGACGAGATTAGAAAGAGTTTAACGGTACCATAAAGGATCAAGCAGAAGACGGAAGCAGACAATAGAATGTTTTGTAGAGAGGGGTTTTGACGACAAATGAAATACAAATAGAATACGACGCGACTGGGTGTCGACGTTTGTGCGCGCGGCTGTTTGAGAGACATATTCCTTGGAAATGGCGGTTCACAGCTGTTCAATGAACCAACGTGACCGTAGCCTTAATTTACTTGGCACGCAAATGCGTGTAGGGGGTACGTGCCAGTTATTTACCAACGTGAGTAGTTTTTAGGGGGAAAACAAACACATCACCTTGGTTCGGTTTCGTTCTTTTTTTTTTCCGAACTGGATGAGAGTTTCATACGAAATGAATTACTGTGAAAGATCGTTTGTTATGGTAAATCGTTTTTCAAAAACCGGGGTACTTATTCAAAAGATGAGTTTGGCATTGAGGATGATGTATCTGGAATAGAGTGATAAATCTGGAACAGAAATACACGTCTGCTCTGAGTTATACTTAAGTGCGTGGCCATGATGGTAAAAGAAGAATGAACTCTTCAATGAAAAAGGGTTATGTTGATGACTTCTAGCGCTCTATTTAAATATATATATAGTGTTAATTTAGATATGTGTTACAGGTTATTCTGGGATTATTAAATTAACTTTTAATTCGTATCTAATCATCATCGGGCCTTTTTATTACCAATGTATATTGTTTTTAAATTCTAGTACATAAGTTTTAATTAATAGATATTTAATTCTCAACGATATCGATTTCTATATTAGATGCATTGAGAAATATCTGAGAGCACAGTAGGGTAACGGTGAATATTAGGGCCCCCATGCAAAGTCAGGTTTGGGGCCCCAAGCCAGATCTTACAAATATCTTAAAGAACCCCCCAGAATATTGACTGCCCCCGCAATGTGGGGGTTGCGGGGTATACGATACGCCACTTTGAGAACAGTATTGTTTCTATTCTACGTGTAATTGCGCCTTTTTTGACAATGCTGAATGTGTAATGGGTTCTCTTCGGGTCCTTTTACGTGGCCACGGTAGCCTAGTGGTCAAGATGTCGGATAGTGGCTGGCTTGTCACGAGTTCAAGCCCCGCAACACTAAAGACCCGCCGTGTACGGGAGCGATGCACGTTAAATCTTTCGAGAGCTCGAGCGTCCTCCCGTTGGTGTGGTGTGGTAGTTAGGAGAGTAGGTGCCAGCTCAAGTGTCGTACTCGTCACTTGACCATGGTTCAAAATTAAGAAGTCCGTCACCAAAAGCCCTCGTGTAGCTGAACAGTGCAACGTTAATATTCACTCACTCACACTCGGGTCCTTTTACAAATTCTTACGGGGTTATTCTTTAAATAAATTAATTTATTTGAGAACCCGTTTCTATAAAGGAATTATAAGCTATACAAAAGAAGTTGAAGCTATTTAAAGTGAAGTGAATCGAGTTCAAAGAGGAAGATAACAGTAAGCTGTTAGTGCTATCTGTATGAATTATATTTCGGACTATCAACGTGTATCTTGCCATAGGACTTGGCAAGCTGGCTATCAATGTTTACAGTGGATAACACTTGCGTCTGCATTTCTTCATATATGTTACGATATGAATATTTCATATAATTATTATTCTTAATAAGCTCTAACTCGCTTTAGCTTCAAGCAACTATATTATATATGGAAATAATTGGAATAAAGGTTTTTGAGTTTTTGGAATTTCTATTCCTTCGGTTGCACCTCACTGTAACGCGAATTTAGGTTTACTGCAAATGTATTCTTTTAAAATATTCAAAAAGTTATGTTATTATGTTAGATATGTTCAAAAATCTTGGCTCTTTTCGTGTGCAAAATCTAGAATCTACATTTTTGTACAAAAAAGTTAAGTTATCCGAAATTTCCACTCATATTTCGGATATTTCCTAATCATTTTAATCTTTAACTACTGTAAACAGATTTCGTGTTGTGTTACCATCTAAAGATAGTTTATGTAACAAAAAAGGATATAAATAACTCCAAATGTTATAATCCTTCAGCTAAGTTACATTGTTTTCAGTTTCATAAAGGCGATTAAATTGATGTTTAGGGAAATCTGATTTTACTTCGATATTTTATATTCAAAATAAAACAGAAAGATGAAAATAATACATAATTAGAAGTCGTAGAAAATACACAGATCATGCAACTACTAGTTAAGGGTTAACTAAAAGATTTAATTCAATCAAAATTGGGATTTTAATTATAGGAAAAATAACAAACTGTGACAAAGGTATAGTACTCTGTTTTAAATCTTATCCTCGTTTATTAATTAAAACAAAGATAAATTCAATTTAAGCAACGTTCATGAAATTCTTAAAATTATACCAAATTTCTAAGGTTCAGCTTACAGCAACAACAAAAAATGATAACAAATGGCGCTGTACCTCGCATTTCATACAATGTAACAATTGGAGAAAAAAACCATACTTAATGAATACATCGCGTGAAAGCTTTTTTGACATGCCATTGAAGATATTGATCAATATTACAACAGTACGGGAAACGTTTGGTGTAAAAAAAGGACTCTTAAGTTGCATTCACACCAAGGCAGTCAGCGTCGAGCGTTGAGCGTCTAGCCAATCGGAGACTTCATTTTGCTCGAGATGAAGTCTCTGATTGGTTAGACGCTCAACGCTTAAAGCTGACTACCTTGGTGTGAATGCGGCTTTACTCAACGTTTTAAATGACCCAAATTTAGTGTCATTAAATGACTGAAATAATACGTCATAAATTACAGTTAATCGATTCTAATTAATTCAATGCAAGTTCTGAAATCAGTGCTTACGCTTATCATGTAGAAACCGAAATAAATACTGCGTATTAAATAAATCATTGTGCTAATGAAATTATGCAGTCATTTTTCGTGTTAAATTTTCAACATTTGATCCATCTTTAAACCATATTTTACGCTAAAAACAAGGCAATGTAATTGCTCCACATATATAGCAAAATATTTATTTTTTAAGTTTTCAGTTCTGTAATTTATTTGACGAACAATTCACGCAAACATTTAAAAAAAAAGGTTGAAATGAATTTTTAAAACTCTAATTTTGATGAATTTTTAAAAATATTTTTATATCTCATAGTTCTACGTTTTATGATTTTTATTTATAAATATTTGTTTTAATTTGTTAGAAGTAAAAATTTTCGAATATGTTGTCATTTTTTTTTTAAATTTAACCAGGAAATTTGATCAACAGAAGATTATAAGTGTGATTATAATATTTTACCCACAGTTCTTCAACTAAAAAACGAGGGCTATCTCCTTTTTCCATTTCGATATTAAAATTTAAAAAGGAAATCTGAATTGCTTCGATATTTATACCATAAAAAAATAGTATAAAAATTTTACGCTTAACGTACGAAATTAAAATGTTCAATTTCCTAAACTTGCTGGATGATAACAAAAAATAGATAAGGAATTTATTTTCTACATTCAAAGGGAAAAAAAATCGCCCTCTATTTTTTTTAAAAAATTTAAACACAAATTCTTTTAGATGTAGCATCTTTTTTGATTATTTTAATTTCTGAAATAAAAAAATAATGTTAGCAATTTATTTATTTTTTTAAAAGAAAAGGCTAAACTTATTCTTGCTGGATTTTATTTAATTTAGTTACATTTAATGGTAACCTTTAAAAAGTATACTTTAAAGTTTTAGGAAATTTGTAGATAGATTAATATTATGTAATAAATCTTCAAAAAAGCAGTACTATATTTATATCTTATTTCAAATAAGAAATTTTCAAAAAAAATTTTTTTTTTTTTTGAGTAATTGTCATTTTTTATTTAACGATAGAATTGTTTGTATTTCACTTAAGATACTCATTACTTTTTTATTTTAAAAACATTCATCCAAAAATATACACTACAATGTATTGCATACCTAACTTATTCTATATGCATAGTAAATGCGTTTTCATAAAATCCTCCTCTTTAAATGCATCATGAACTGGTAAATTAGTTTCCTTACAAGACGATTACTCTGTAAATGCATTTTTCCGGCACATACACTATTCATACAGGAAAACACTCCAGATGGCATTTTTGATTGCAACACTACATTACATAAAACTTTTCGGCTCCGATCATTTCAAGGCCGATCACGCGATAAAAGGGGAACACGCATGAAGAACATGTGCTTCAGTATGTTTTTCAACAGTCCTAAACTCATTTAAAAGCTTTCTAACTGAATGAATCCATTTGAAATACTAATAGAAATTCATTTCTTCATTGCGTTAACAGCACACACACACACATATCTCATGATTTTCAAAATAATATATATATAGCACGATTTTTTAACAAAAAATATGGAGTAAAACAAAATTACTTAATTATTTTTAGCAAAGTTTTAAACGTACGTATTTTACTCAATTATTATTACAAAAATAGAAATATAGGAAATTTTTGGGTCTTAAAATTATGGAATGAAAAAATACATATTATTTCTATTGTATGAAGAAACGAATTTTACTCTAAATCTCCAGAATGTATAATTCAATACTTGGGAGACAAAGTAAGCAGATAAAATTGATTAATATTTTTCACGCGAATTTCAAATAAAAAACTTTTTTTTTTCTATTCTATTCAGATACTCTAAACATAGATATCCATTTTTTTTAAACACAATAATTTTATTTTTTCGATAAGACCATAAATAAATTCTAATCCTTCAATTTTCGAGCTTATGTAAAGCTTTTATATCAAACACCATTTTTTGAAATTTTACTACACACAGTTATTCATTATAATGTATTCATTGTTAATTTTAATACTTTTTTTCAGTAATAAATTATTCGATACCAAAAATTGAAAATTTGTGTGAAATATTTAACATTAGTATCTTTATGTTAAATATACAAGCACAATATACTGCCTGCAGTGAATAATAGTAGTTTCACACAATTCATTATCGAAAACAGTTAAGAAATAAAAATCAACAAGTTCAATAACACGTATGACAAGTGTTGATTAAACTAGTGATTTCCGATAAACAATTAAAACGTATTAGACGTTTTAGTATTAGTACTATCATGAAAATGGTAAGATTAAAACTGAAGCTACTGTTAATGAAACATAACAAGGTTACGAAAGTGTTATCACTTTCTAAATAAATTGTAGGTATCAACTTTAACACGCAACTGTTATCAAAACAAATGCAACCTTGTAGAAAATATCTAGCATGTGACGCTGTTATCATCAACGGTAAACAAATAAGTCTAGTTCGCATCGCAGAAGTTAAGTGAAAATCCTTATCTTCTAATAGATGCAAACTCAAATGTTACGTCACAAAAATAACATTGTCAGAATCACGTTTCTGACAATGTTATTTCCACCGTTTCTCCTGAATTGCTTCGATCTGAAAGAGTATTAACTTTATCGAATCTACACTTGACACTGCGCATGAGGTTTAAGATAATGTCTTCCTGTAGCTTAAAAAATGCAATTTAATTGTGCGGAGGGCAAGATTAATAAATAAAAGTTCCACTTATTGATTTTAAGATATATTTACTTCAAAATTCGCCATATTCGTCAGAGCTAAAATAAGTTTTTAAACACATCACCTAAAAGAAGTTTTACGTTGCGACGTTTGAGATAAATAAAGATGGCGTGATATTTATTAATTGAAATATTTAGTTTATTTACGTCGCAGTTATTAATTACAGTATATACATTGAGGTTATTAAAATATCGCGGAGAGCATTAGAGTTTAATTTCCGTGGTTTGTGAGGGAGGAAGTCACATCCAGACAAGTTTCCAACCGTCTCTTCTCTGCCCTCTCTAGGGTCTTCGGGATGATAGGAGTCGGCGTCTTTATCCTCGAGTTACATCCGGTTCGTGGGTGGAGTAAGGGGGTTCCTCGTGGTGTCAAAGGTGGCCGAGGGATGCCCAAGACAAGACCGCGCAATACTTTAAGGGTGCGGGTGTTCATTGAACATTGTGATCCTTTCCGCAAAAAGAAGCCGATTTACAGCTGTGTGACGGGAACCGTTACAACGTGTTCAACTCAATGTAAAAGAAGAATGAATTTTCATGATAAAATACTAGTGTAAAAACTCACATGTTAAAGCACTTTCTGCTTAAATTATTTGGAAGATAAAAAGTTAAAATCGTAATTAAATCATCTTAATTATTCCACAAAATAAAAAAAATTATTTCAGAATTTAATCAGTACACATATTCAAGTGCAACTGAATAAATTAGAAATATTAAAAATCCTTTTAATTAATTTTCTGTGAAGATAAATATAAGAGGTAAAGTTTGACTTTTGGGACTGAATCAAAATGTATGTACAGATTAAAGATATCAACAGGGTAGAATAAAGGTCTAAGGACAGGAAGATATGAGTTAAATATTTAATATAATAGAATTTGTATGATTTTTACAATTGAAATGAAGATTGTGGGTACATTTCCTAAAATATTATTTTTATTTCAAAATCTTAGAGTAATTTATGTGAATAAATAAAATGGAGAATTTTGAAAAATTTTTAATAATAAATTAAATGAAGTAATTAGATTAAGGTATCCGACTACGTTCGGAACCGTGATTTTAAAAAATCGTATAAATGGATAATTGCCATGATATTTAGTGTCACTTAGATTAGAATACATGTATAAAATTATTTAAGGACATTTTGAGAAAAAAAATTATTTAAATGCAATATTTCGGCAAAAAATTAACTTAGAATAATTTTTTTTCCAAATGTTCTCCTTTTGTGAAAAATGCTTCTATTATAATAATATTTTGCATGTATATAGCTCAGACCTCTCTACAGAGGCTCAACTGGAATTTTTGAAAAATTCACATTATTTTCAGAGTTACCACCAATTGAAATAATTATTGGCGTTTTTTTCTTAAAATTGCTCCCCTCTGTTGTCGCAAAATATGGATAAACCCACTTCTAAGTAATATATTTCAAAAATTCTAGTTGAGCTTCTGTACAGAGGTCTGAGCTGTATACAAGCAAAATATTGTTATAATAGAAGCATTTTTCACAAAAGGAGAACATTTGGAAAAAAAATTATTCTTTTTGCCGAAATATTGTATTTAAATAATTTTTTTTTATCAAAATGTCCTTAAAACAATTTTATACATGTATTCTAATCTAAGTGACACTAAATATCATGAAAATTATCCATTTATGCGCATTTTAAAAATCATGGTTCCGAATGTAGTCGGATACCTTAAAGTAAGTATTTAGATTAGTAATTAAGAATTATTTCAAAATAATCCCTGGGATCAAAATTAATTAAATATCTAAAAGATATTTATGAGTATCGAGGAAAATTCTTAAAATAATAAAAAGCATTGAAAATCTTTTTAAAAACGTTTAAATAGTTTTTAATGTTATTACAAGAACGAAAATTCATATTTCTAATGTAATGACTTTCTATGTTTATGTTCCATGCTGATGTTCTATCAGTATAATAAATATTTTCATTTGCATTATACAATTTATCAAAGCTTTATAATTTGATACAAATGAAGTAAAATGCATATGTTCCCACTCCTTTATCCAATGAAGGAGAAACCGCAGTAGATGTGATGAATTTTCAAGTTTCTAAGGCCAGTAGAGTCAAAATCGATGATATCGTACTATTTGAATATTGAATTCAGCTAAACCCGAACTTCATCACGATGTTTGGAAGTTTGGCGCGTGAACCAAATGTCTGGTGCCAACTTTTGTCACTAGACCTTAATTTAAAACTGCGAGATAAGCAGTCAGCAATTCATTTTTCATAACTCTAAGATGGTGTAAAATTAAGTAAAGAATTAAAGAAGATTAAAAAAAATTATTAAAGAAAAAATAATAAAGAGTGTAGAAGGTTTTAGTAACTTAAGTACCAGATCAGGTATTTGTGTTGTCATTTGGCCAAGATTTTTAGTTGCTGAGAAATCATTTTGTAGATATAGTACAAACGTTAACTACAACGCGTTTAAAGACAACTAATTTTTCTGATCGTGAAATTTTCATCTATTTCACGAGTCTCATTCGACTTAGAAATTCGAATTTAAAAGGAAAAAAAGTTCAAAAGAGGCCTAAAAATTTTAAACATTAGCCGAGTTCTCGCTCTCTCTCGGGAAACTACTCAAGGTGGAAAGGGGAGTGAAGGAGAGGGGTAGGTCGTTGCCCCCGTCTGCGCGTGTTTCACCTCGACCGGAGGCAGTGATGCTTTCCTTCCGTGGCAACGCACTGAAAGCGAGAGTGCGCCTTGACCCACTGACCTAGACGAAAACGAGACTCAGGATACCAACCTGTGTGGCTCATCTGGCCTTCTTTTCATCTAATTTTGATTTTTCCTTTGAGTTGGTATTCGAAAGTGATCAAAGGACTCGCCAACTCAGAAGGCGATCAATTACCAATCCTTTCGCGTCTCACTTTCTTCTTTCATTCTACACCTTTATTACAAAGAAAGTACTTTTACTTTATTACAATTCTATGGCACATAGAAATTTTTAAAAAAAAAAAAAAAATACTGTATGGACAATGAAACGTTAAGAAACCCAAAGATTTGATTACAGAGGCTATATATAAATTTTATATACATCTACAAAGTAGCGCACACAGGGATTTTTCAAAGGGGGATGTCCTGGGTCGAAAGTCCACCATTTTTGTAACACGCTCCTTTTGATTTTGTCGATTTTCGAGAACAAAAAAAAGTAAGAAACTCATTATTGAATAAATAATTAGCATTAATTAATAGACTTAATCATTAATAACAAATACTTAATTAAATTTTACGTACTATATACTTATAGAATTATAACAAATCGGGAAAAAAATCAAGGGCCTTGGAGGGGGGATCAGGACCCCCTAGGACAATCCCCTTGTGTGCGCCACTGCATCTACAACAAGGGTGTCAAACTCAAAGGCTGACTTGGGTCAAATTAACAAGGTTTAATTTAAGGTAGGCCACAAAGAAAATAAAAATTCATAGAACTGTAGGTTTATTTATTTCAAATAATTCATTATAAATAAACACATATAAAAGAACAAGAAAAATTTAATATGTAAGTCCTGACGACATCTCTTCTCTCTGCTACTATCTTTCCTGTTTAGGGAGATGTTTTCAAATTTTATTATATGCCAATATATTGACCGGGCCGCAAAAATGCTCGCTGTGGGCCACGAGTTTGACACCCCTGATCTACACTGTCTCTAAATTGCGAAAATGTATTTTAAAACGAAAGAGTTTGCAAGCGAAAAAGATCTGATTGATTGATTGAATATTAACGTCGCACTGTTCAGCTACACGAGGGCTTTTGACGACGGACCACGTAATTTTGAACCATGGTCAAGTGACGTGGACGACACCTGAGATGACACCCCCTCTCCTAACTACCACACCACACCAACGGGAGGACGTTTCAGCTCTCGATAGATTTAACGTGCATCGCTGCTCTACACGGCGGGTCTTTAGCGGTACTGGGCTCGAACTCGTGACAAGGCAAGCCACGATCCGATACCTATACCACTCGGCTACCGCGGCCACGGGAAAAAAATCTGGAAAGCAGTGCGAGAGTATATCTTTAATCATTATTTTATGCTATTTCCTCTCTCTATATATTTTTATTATTATTCAAACATTAAACTATGCGTTAAAAAATAAGATATCAATGTAATTTTTTTTACAAAAAGGAAAATTCTTTCGAAATACAATTATTTTTTTCTAAAACATTCTGGTGAATGGATGCAGCTATGCACTTAAGAATGGTTTTCTAGTCAAATAAAAACGTTATTTTAACTTGTTTTTAAAAAAGAAACATTTGCATGAAATTTGAAATAGGTTTCCCTTACAGGCAATCCTGACTATTATTAGTATTTCACCAAAATAAAATGAATGAGCAGCACATTCACTACACTATTGAGTTGTAGCCTACTTAACAAGCTTTTTTTCAGAGCTGTGAAAAACTTACTTTTTTTCCAAACAGTACAAATTTACTACTGCTCAACAAAAAATAAACACTTTAATAGTATTTAATATCAGGAAAATAATTAAAGTTACGTACGTATACTCAAATCCAAAAGTATAATTTAAAATAATAAATGTAAAATCTGAAATGATGAAATCTCTGTAATATAAGCATTAGAATATTTTTTAGATAAATAAGTAGAAAAATATCAAAGTAGTATGCGGAATGAAAAAATGAAAAGGGAATAGAAAAATACGAAATATGAAGGATTTATTGATCAAAGAAGTCATATAAAAAGCTTATCTTATGCAAAAAACGATCGATAGAAATCTCCTAATACAATAGTGGTATAAAAATATATTTATCCTAAAAAAGTTAGGTTTCTTTCGCATGCCTTTCTCAATGTGCATAAGCTCACATTTCTATATTTTACCGTGTTTATGCGTCCAATAACTTATGTGATAAAAATACAGTTAAAATCTATTCAAAATCCAAAACAGGTGTTTCGGAATAATAGAAATGCTGAACAAAAAACTATACCTGGATCCTATTTTTGAACAAGAGAATAGATGACTTAAAAATAGTTCCGAAAGTATTTTTATCGTTTATATAAAATATGCATATATATATATATATCCTTTCAATATGCTATCTCCTTAATTATTTTTTTCTTTTACTATATACTGTTTAGTAAAACATTTTTCTAGCATTTTCACGAAGCATACCTTCAATTACAAATTGTGACATCAAGAAAAAACAAGTAATATAAAAAAAAAATTCAAGTCCATTCCTACTTAGATGAACAAAGAACAATTTTATTTTAGCTACTTTTTATTAAATAGTTACAATTAATATATAAATATTTATATACATAGGGCAGAATCACAGCATTAAGTGGTAATTAATTTTTATTAATAATCATTTAAGTATCGTATTGTCATCCAAAACAATCGCGTATATAAAATTTCAGTTCGAATGAATGCTTTAAAACGTGACAAAAAAAAAAACCTTTTCAACTTTTGACACAAGTCGCCAAAAATGATGCCAACGTGGCTGTATTTGTAACTCTTTAAATAATTAGTTGTAATCAATTAATTTTCATCAATTATAGTTAAATTATTGTATTGTAATCCAAAATAATCATGTATATAAAATTTCAACTCAATTGAACGCTTTAAAATGTATTTTATTAACGATTGAAAACTCCACCAATATAAATAAATACATAAATAAATAAATATATAGAGAGAGATTGTGAGTTAATAGTATGAATTGTGTGTGTGTGTGTGAATAAACAACAATGATTTAAAATACTTAAATGTCGACTTAATAAATATTAATAATCTCTAAACAGATGCGGTTTATACTTGCATGTCTATCAGAGACTACAAATGACTTCACTTAAATTCTATCTTTTAACTTCGAAAATTTTTTATAAATAAGTCCAATTTAAAATTTTTTTTATAAATTCCCTCTTTTGTGCTGGATTTGTTCTATTCACTCTATTATTTTGTCATTATTTTAGGAGTGAGTGACCGCATCATAAAATAACATGAAGGCTATAGGCGACGGACCTCTTAATTTTGAAACTCGGTTAAGTGACGAGGATGACACCTGAGCTAGCACACTCTTTTCAAAACTGTTACGTCCACGGCAGGACTTGAGCTTCGACAAATTTAACATGCATAAACCCGTCAAGTGAGTCTTCAGAGGTATAACACGATACATATTTCAGAGAAACATGTACAAAACACTTATCTATATAAATCTCACACTTAGTTTAAGAATTTAATATTTTACTATAATATTAATATACTAATATTATAGTAATATTATTATAGTAATATAATCACACTTAAATTATTCCAAAAAATTAACGCTGGCGTTTTCTAATGAATTGTTTTGAAACTCTTATTATGCCTTTAAAACTTTATAAAATACTCTTCAAACATATTTTCTAAGTATAGTTCTTAATGAGATTGCCTAAAAAGCGCATCTATTTTTCCAAGAACTCGAAGATCTTCTACATCATTACAAAGCCAACTCTACATTATCCTTTAAAAAAAAATTTCTTCTTTCTCTCAAGACATTCGGCAATCTAAATCCAATACTTTTTCATGTTACCTTTTTTCCATTTTTTTCCCCCGGACCATTACGGTTTTCAGAAAATTTCGATTTTTCTTTTTGCGGTGACATTTCTGTGCGAGCACAGCAAAAATGCACATTCTTTCCCGTTTCCAGACAGTCTGGAAACTGGAAAGTAGATATCTTTTTGACACGAATGCATTCCTGGAAACTGGTCGCAATGTAACCTCTTTCGTTAATTATATTTCTACAGTTTTCGATTTCATAGATTTCGAGGAAGATTTCCGTATTAATAGCTTGAAAGAATTATAAGAATTATGAATAATAAATTTTCAAAAACTCAATTACGCAAAACTTTTTTTTAAAAAAATTTTTTTATGTAAGACGAGTTGAAAAAATGGATTCTTACTGTTCCCGTGAACACTTGTTCTATACGATAAACAATGATGGAATGAATGAATTAATGATGCTAATAGATCGATTCAAAATCTGTCAACTTATGTAAATCTGGTACATGCTTTTCGCATTTGTATACACTATATAATGCAATTCCTTTTCTCCTGTATTTTTTTTTCTTTTTGCAATTTCTTTGTAGTGAAGTAAAATGT
>BMAV01007038.1:626399-643844 GCA_019973955.1 Trichonephila inaurata madagascariensis
ATTCCTACTTAGATCAACAAAGAAAAATTTTATTTTAGCTACTTTTTATTAAATAGTTACAATTACTATAAATATGTATATACATAAAACAGAATCACAACATTAAGCGGTCATTAATTTTAATTATTATTATTAAAGTATCGTATTGTCATCCAAAACAATCGTGTCTATAAAATTTCAGTTCAACTGAATGCTTTGAAACGTGAGAAAAAACCTTTTCAAGTTTTGACACAAGTCGCCAAAAATGATGCCAACGTGGCTGTATTTGTAATTCTTTAAATAATTAGTTTTAATCAATTAACTTTTATTAATTATAATTAAATTATTGTATTGTCATCCAAAATAATTATGTATATAAAATTTCAGCTCAATTGAGAGCTTTAAAATGTATTTAATTAACGATTGAAAATTCTACCAAGATAAATGAATAAAAAATAAATATAGAGAGAGTGCAAGCTAATAGTAGGAATTGAATAAGACTATACTTCTACAATATTAAAAACCAAAAGCGATGGTTATTGATAAGTGAGTACTGAATAGGGAATAGTCAGGGGCCATATCAATGATATGGGGGGCCCCAAGCTACAGAAGCCCCAACATGTGTAAGCGTAAAATGTTGTCCTACACCAAAATTCCTTAGAGACCTTTTTTTTTTTGGTGCCCCCAAGGAATTTTGATACAGGGACCACTCAGAACAAGCTACACTCCTATAACTCCAGCTCTCTCCCTTCATCGTCGAATTAGTTCAATCCGAATGGTAACAATTAAAAATTTGTTGGTATATGAATGGGTTGAACTCCCTCCCCTTGCGTACGTCATTGATTATGACAAAAAATATTATAAAATCTTTTTCAGTCCAGAAGAATTTTAGAGCAGTAAGAAAATAAAAAAAATATTTTAGTTTTTAAATGAACTTTTAAATACGAGATATAAGGCATTTAAAAAGTATATACATTCATAATTATAAATCTAACAAATAATAATAAATACCAAGCGAATGAAAAAATCTTTTCATACATGAATTTTATCACAAAATATCGTACTTAGCCTTTTTTACACAAATTTATCATGATTCTTAATTTTCAGTCCAGGAACTCATCATATTGATTTCGATATTCATGTTAGTCAACTTAATTCAATAAAAAAATGCGAAAGCAATAAAAAAATTCAAATAATAAAAAAGTTGTAGTTAGACATCTTTCAGCAAAAAGAAAGTAATAGTTAGACAAGCTCTAACTAAAAAGGAAAAAAGTAGTCATTAAACATCGCTCAACCTCCCCCCAAAAAAGTGTGCTAAATCACCGACAGGCTAAAATAAGCCTTAATTTATTTGCATTTTATTTTTCACACTTTTAAATATGTAATATATTCCAAACATATTCTGGTTTAAAAATAAATATATTTAAAAGATTTACTTAAAAAACACATTAGCTGTAATTATTTTTACTTATTTTTTTTTAAAAAATATATTTAAAAACTATATCTTTATATAAATAGAAAAACTAAATATTTTTTATCTTAGAGCATCTACAACACACATTACTTTTCTAATTTAAAAATTTGTAAAATTTTTATTTCTAACATAGTTCGAATAAAATCAAAAAGTTTAGTTCGTCTCTTCAAAAAGAAAAAAAAAATTACAACATATAATTTAAAATATAAGATCATTGAATTAATTATTTCCGTTGTATTTTGGGTGATGGGAGAAGAAATACTATTTAATGTTTTTAAATATTTATTTATGAATTCGAATACTTATTTATATTTTTGGAATATAGTTAGGAAAACGTACTACACTTCAACAGAGCTTCAACATATAGATTTTAACATTACATATATTCAGACATATATTCCTTTCTTTCTTAGTATTTACGGAAATTTGATCACGATTCCAAATAATTTTTATGTCGGTAATAAAATATAATTTTCATGTCAGCATACTTAGAAAATCGAGGGCAAATATGCAAACAAAACAAAAAAAGACATAACTTCGACTATTGACTTCAATATTCGGAAAAATTATCTGTACTTAAATGATTTAAGCGCGCATAAATGAGATGAGCCAATCAGCTGTGCAATCCTTCTCAAATACAGCTGAAGACACGAAGTATAAAGAGATCATTTCGTCTGATTGCAGTAAATGTGAGTGTGTGTCAGAATCGAAAGTATAACAAATCAAAAAGTAGACACGTGCGAAGATCAGCTTCCTACGAATTGAGGTTATCATCAATTAAATATGCAACAAATTTCTGGTCCGGAAACGCTCTATTATCAGTAGAGTCATTTAAAATAGATTTTGAGGGCAGTACTAGAACGATGTTTGACAAAAGTGAAGAACTATTTTATGTATTGAAAAAGAAAATTAAATACAGTCATTTCTCATTTAATTTAGATCAGCATGTAAGCAATATTTAGAAGTCCGTGAGATGCTCTGAGGACCAAAGAAAAATTGACAGTATATTAATTTTAATATTGTTTTAGACACTCTATAACAGTGGTCGCCAAACTTTTTGACCTCACGGACCGATAAATTCATACTTTAAATCCAGCGGACCACAAATAGGATTTTTTAAGAGTTAAACATATTTATAAAAAAAATTGTGATTTAAGAACACATAAAATGTACCTCGTTCATAAAATGAAACTATTTATGTAACTAAATTATGAAAGCTTTATTAATAAACCATAAAAATTAAACAAAAATTATGAAAACACAATAATTAAAAAAGGATTTTAAGTATATGAAACTTTTAGCATTATACAATTCTAATGAGATGGATGTGACTTCTTTTCCCGTGTGTGTTCTTTGTATGTATTGTTATGAATTGAATTATGTTTCAATGCATCTTAAAACATAATTTAACGTGATGAGTAAGTATATTCCGCATTTTCCTGGGGATCAGCGAAATTTTCTCACGGACCACCACTTTGGCGACCACTGTTCTATAATCCATGTATACATGTTTTACCAAGCCTTAAACCAATACTAAATGATCGATATATATGTCCATTTTTGCTTATGTGTTTCGTTTTGAACTGATAGTTGAACCAGTGTGGCAGAAGAATAATTGCCACAACGGTCTATTAGTTATATATTTCGTAATTTCGAACAAAATCAGATGATGGTCAAAACCTAAGCACAGATACTTCAAACCTAAGCTCCCATACCCCATCATAGGATGATTCTAAGGACCGATGGTAATTAGTACTTTCTCTTGTTAGAATCTATGTAACGGAATAAAGGTACTATTTAAAATTTCTTTATATGCTTGATATTTTATTAGTTAAATCACAGCCGTGTTTCTGATGGGAAAAGTCAGCAGAAAAATAGTACCATGTAAGGAATATAAGGAAGGAAAATAAATACTACTGATTTAAAAGTAAGGATGACACAAAAACCATTTTAAGGTATAATTTAAATAATATTTAAGTAAATCAAATAATATTTTCCTACTCATCGTTCCTTATTCAAAAACTACTATTAATTATTTCAAATAAATATGTCCAATATACTAAATGGATTATAAGTACGACTAAAATTGGTCAATAGGCTAAATTCGTGTGACGGCAGAGTAACATGATAGCTACAATCTCGTATTTCTAGCCAATCAATTCATGCAACTCCCTATTGCCAACTTTTGCTTTTTACAGAAATTTTTCTTTAAAAAAATACATTTTTTTCAACGATAATAATGTACGTAGGTAAAAAAAATTATTTGATTAAAAAGTACACGGATAGTAAAATAATTTTTTTTTAATTTTTAAAAATTTCTTGAAATATCTGAATACTTGAACTTTTTACAGAACCATCAAATTTGAAGTTTTATCTAAATATTACAAGGGGAGAGACTTGTACAAGTATAACGTCAGTTTTGAATTCAATGGAGAACACGTGATTGTATTTGTCACGTGATCGTCATGAATTTAGTCCACCGAAAAAATGTAATTGATGATCTCAAACAAATTTACACATAATAAACATGTGAAAAAAACTTCTTTATTTTTCTCATTGTGCGATTTCAAATTGAATATTAACAAGAGATTTCACGGGTTTACATTTTTTTTAATAAACGACATAAAATGTTGTAAGCCACTCCATGCTATTGTGACTCATGCATTCTTTGAAAAACTGAAAATAAAATAATCAGTTACAACTGAATCTGAAGGTTATAAAATTTGATTGTAACACTGTAAAAAAATATCAATGTCACGCGAAACAAAACCGCTTGAGTATAAAAGAAGGGGAAAAAAAGATTAAAAAAAAAGATTATTGTTCAACTACGCTAAAAGGAGTTTTCCGAAAATCGTATATAAATCCAAGCCTATGATTAAAAAAAAGAAAACAGAAGATACTACTGCTGCAAAAAATACAAAATAATGACAAAACCCAAAGTTTCGAATTTGATTCATCCAAACAAGTGTTATAATAATTTTTTTAAAAAAACTAAATCAATGTCTATTTAACTTACATAATAATTCGAGTTTTTATCATAATGAAGATTTAAAAATTATTTAACAAAAAAAAGTATTTAATTTCTTATATAATTGAGAAATCAGGATTCTTAAAATGTAGAGGAAAGATTTCATATTTATGAAATATATATATATATATATTGCGATTAAATGATTTTACAAAAAATAAACAAAGCTTCATCAAATTCAAATGAAATCTGAATCAATATGAACCAAGGGTTAATAAAAAATAAAACACAATTATTCGCTTAAAATCAAAGACGTTAAAATAAAGTGACTATTGGCGTGTTAAATTCAGAAGCAGCACATAAAAATTCTACTACCTTGGTTTTGTTCTGTGAAACACCATAAAATCATCAATTATCTGACATTCTTTCATTGATAACTACCTATATATATATAATCAACAATCAACAAAATAACCACATAACCATTTCCTTCATTATAACTTCTAATTTTTACAAATTGTTAAATACGTAATTTCAAAATGCAATTCCCGTATATTTTTTTTTTTTAATTCGTGGCCTCTGATTCATTTTTAAAATGCACCTGTTATTATTTAAATGTCACATGTTCATCAAGAAAATGTGATTTTTTAAATATATTTTGGTGCATGACGTCTGAAAGAAACAATTTATGTTATTTTGTACATCAACATCAGTTCCTCATCCGAGCAGCTGGTTAATAGAGAAAAAGTTGATCTAAAGTTTGTAAAAAAATACTATTGTACCAATTTCTAAAACTAATTTTAGGGGGAAATTGGTTCTATGAATGTTCTGATTTAGCTCCTCCCTCCGTTCAATAAAATATTTATTTCCCCATACATTTAAACAGAGAACGACACTAGATAAAAATAATCAGGTCACTTTCCTCTGAATAATTACATACGCATCAGATATTCTAGAAAGAAAGTGCATGAGTGGTAAGCACACACATTATGTTCCGTGTGCAATCTCTCTCACTGAATACACAAAATTATCAAGTGTAAACAATTGGCGGCCAACATCATCTACATAATTCAATTTATTCGTTCTACTGTGGTTACTCACCATTAACAGAATGAAAGTAACGGTAAAATATGTACGGTTTATGTTAGTGATCTAAGATTACTCCAATAAAATATTTGAAACTTTTACACCCCCATCACTATTTTATTAAAGAATTTGATAATTTTATAGAAATAGGTGGAAGCACACACAGTTATTACATCCCACTTTGTAATTTACGAGGATTGTTATCTTTCTCCGTTATCAATTTCTGGATCCAAGTTAATATTGGCCATGCCAGTGACGTAACGGGGAATATTAGAGTGCTCCTGCAAAGTCAGGTTTTCCCTTTCATATTTTATAAATCGGTTAAAGACGTACTTGGCGTCAGTCTGGTTTTCGGTCCCTTGGAATCCGTGCCTCCTGCGATGTGGGGGTGAACGTTTGACCACTGGGCAATGTCTAGAGAAGATGTCCTTCACCCGATTCATTAAAATGAAGAGTAATAGGATGAATGGAAATGCTAATATTGCTGAATATCTTAATAAGTGACTTACAGTGCGGCACAAATACTCTGGAGTCAATTTGAGTTCACAAATTTAAAATTAAAAGGTTTTATCCTAGATTCATCATTCTAGATTGAAGGATCTACAGTGCATCGACTCATTTTAAATTTCTACACTGTAACAAAGGTAAGGATATTTGCTACTATGGTTGCGCAGACGTCTTCACGATCAAGGACTCTATGCGAGATAACCTATTGTGTGGGTGTCCCTCTTAACCAAGATTCTGAACTGCTCGTTTAGGTTGGGCAAGAAAGCATGTTACTTGGACTAGACGGCAATGAGCTTCTGCGCTATTCACACTCTAGTTCTGGTTTACTTTAAAGCAGCGGTTCTTAAACTCTGTGGTCCGTAAGGTTTTTCATATATCGTTAAGACTTTTCTCTTTTACAAACTCTGAAAGGCCTCGTGGTAAAATTGAAGGACGTTCCATCCTAGAATAAATCACTAAACTGCCCTTTTTGAAAACACTTCACTAAAACATGTATTTCGAACAGGAATATTAAGTCAGGGAGAGGTGGACAAAATCTTGGGGTCAGGATGACACATACAGGGGGTGAAAGTTTAAGCTCTGTTGTAGCAAAAACGTTGCAAGTTAACTGATTTCAATATTCGGACTGTTGTCAATCTGGCAAAGCTTTAAAGTTAAAAAGAAATTGTGTTTCCAGATTTATAAATATTTTAAATATTAACAATTATAATTTTAAAATTTAACAATAAAATAAAATTTATAATTATGAAAAATTTTCAAAAAATAAATACAGTTAACATAAAATATAAAACAGTAAATTTTAAATGCTTGAATATAAAATTACGAAATTCAACTTAAAAATTAATAGTAATTATTTTTCAATATGTAACATGTGTGTTCTATACTTTATTATTTCATTTATTATATATATTTCACTTAGTTTATTATATTTCTTATTTATTAAACTGATTTTCTTGAAACTGTCTCGGCTCCTGAAGCTATTAGTTGGTGAAAAAGTGAAGAATTATTATATTCCCCAACACATATGCCTAGAGTTTTTCTAACTTAATAATACCAATAATATATAAATGAAGCATTCTTTCCAGAAATAAAGATTCTAATTTCTTTTTCTATGCTATCACACATTGATTTCAACGCTAAATTGTATTTAAGCGTAAGTGAAGAAAGATTTAAAGCTTTTTTTTAAACTTGCCAAAAACTATTTAGTAGTAAAAGTAGCTCAAAACTATGAAAAAGATCTTTAGTGTTCTTTCCCAGAAGAAAAAAAAACACGATGGTTCGATATACACGTGTTACTCATTTTACGGATTTCAAGCAAGTCATTCTCACTCGAAAAAAATTAAAATTAGGGCTTGTGTGTTATTAAACGGCTATAATTTGCATGAAGCTGATTACTGATCTCACCCGAATTGTTTGCTTTTATAGCGGTGGGTATAAAAGCCTATCTTCAGATAGCAGCTGGTCCACAAACCCAAATATGCGTTGAAAAGATAATCATTTCTTTGTTCTTGTTGCCAGTCAGCGCCAACAAAGCTTTTCGACCGCAAAGAGAACAATATTCGCAAACGATAAGTAAAATAATGAGAGAAAAAATGCCGAAATGTTTAAAAACCAATTCAATGGATCGTCCCGTCTAGACGGTTATTTATCAAAAATACTAGAAAAAAATTGCTTCACTTTTAACACTGTTTGGAAGTAGGGAAATGGAACATTAGTAATAATCAAATGAATGATGCGCGATGCAAGCTTCGGTGCCGTTTGATAGTTCAGCATATGAGTTAAAAATAATACCAGTTATTTCAGAAGGGAAAAGGTCCCTATTTGTAACATGACCACTCAACTCTAGAAATAAGAACTCACGAAATAGAACGATGATCTTTGCAGCTGATAGATTGTTAGGTTATATAGAACTATTACAACGAATACAGTATTCCAAAAGTGGGTTAATTTTAAATTTTTTTTTCACAGCTGAAATTTTTTGTGATACAAATAAAATTATATTGAATTTTAACAGAAACTGAACAATTCTTTGAAAATATCATGATTTATTTAGATCCATCATAATCTGACAGATTTTCAATTATTTTTGTTATTCTTTTTCAAGTAGTTTTAGTGTATGTATTTTTTTTTTTATTCCAAACAGAAGAATCAGATTTTATTAAAAAAAAAAAAGATCACACGAATAGTTATAAATTCTTCTTAAACACTGTATATTCATAGAATGTGGCCTTTTCAAAGAAAATCTGAATTTTGTCTAAAATAGCGGTCGCAAACCGGCAGTCAGTGGAAAATTTTTGATGGTCAGCAGAAAAATTGGTACATTATTTTTTTTAAGATTAAAAGTTTAAAAAAAATAACGAGTAACAAAACATATTAGAGAATATGAATTATACTTTAAAAAAAAATAGCAACTAATTTCATTTTTCCTTCTCAGTTTAGAGATTTTTTTTAGCTACTTTCGCGGGTGTATCGAGCGATATTTCAAAATTAGAGTTGGCAACTATCGTAAATTGGCGGCATAACACCAATTTGATTTTGCGTTGCGTTGCCAGTTAGTTCTTGCTTTTCATGAAGTTCTTTTTCAGTGATATGGATACGTAAATACAGACGTAAATAAGTGACGGTATAGTTGCAGTAATTCACCACATAACAATCTTCCAAGTATAAAATTATACGTTTAATGGTCTATGAAGAAGTAAAGGTTGGCGATTTAATATGGAACATACGTTTTCTTTTTTGAAAATTAAATATCATTCAGAATTAATGCAATAGAACAGAAAAAAATAATGAAAGGAAGGAATTGGAAAGAATTGTAGATTAAATAAGTGCAGTATTAAAATAGCAGATTTTTGTTTCTTAAATATGATTCGAAAGTAGTGAAGTTAAGATGAAGATATTTGAAAATCTGGAAACAAAAACGATCCTTTTTTAGTAGAGTTTCAAAAATTTGTTTTATATAACTTTATCATCAGTCATTTTTAATAAGATTTAAATCTTAAACGTTAATTAAGACATTAAACACATTGATTAGAAACAATAACCTATACCCTTAATACGTCACATATATTATTAAAAATTAAACATAACTCGCCACAGAAACTTGAAAATGAGTAGAAAATATAAAAGCAAATGAAACACACAATAGAAGACACATACACACACACACACAAAAAACATGTGTAACATAAATTATTTCACTTATCTTTAGGTCAAAAGAAGGAAATCTGACAGACGATTTCTTTTTTCTTTTTTTTAAATATAAAATGGAATTTTATCTATTAAAAATATTAGGAAACCTATAATTTAAAATAGATTAAATATAAGAAAACATAAACGAAATTTTATTTTAAATTCTACCAAGATATATAATGAGAGAAAATAAATTATATTACATAAGAATTTTTATTATATATTCGGATAAAAATTTCGTAGGAAAAAAATTTAAAAGGTATATAAAAAACAAATTTCGTGTCTCTCTCTCACAGAATACAAATATTATAAAATATTTACATCCCAAAAAGATAAGTAATATAAAGCAAGATCAGTCCTTCCGAAATCGTAATGCCGTACAAAGATTTTACAATGGAATGAAAATAAAATTCTTAAAAAAATTGAAGGAATACGAAGCCTACCAGTAGATCATAAAATTGCTCTCATTTCCTCTTTAAATCATACAAAGACTATTCTTAAGTTTAAAAGTATATAATTCTAATGTAAATTTCTCAAAATCATACTGTATATATGTTGAAAATATAATCCCAAAAATTAAAAGAAAATTTTATCAATATCCACCTTAATTACTTTTCTGTAATTTTGCTATTTCGTATTAATATTTCTAATTATTCAAAGAATAATAATGCTGCAGTAATATCTGTTTATTCAACTAGAACATTATAAAAAGAAGATCAATGAAGTCCTTGAAGAACAGAGTTCATAGACAAAAAGGAAAGTAAAAAAAAAAAAAAAATTTATTATAATTTTCGAAAGAGAGAGACACACGAATTATTAAGTTTGCATTTTAATTAAATCTTCTGTGGCCGTTTATTTGATAGAAATAAAAAGTACTATTTATATTAGTTTATTTATTTCACAATTATGTATTGAAATAATATTTTTAATAAAAGCAAGCATAGATAGAAAACGAATACTATAGAAAAAATTCAGTTTCAGAAAATGTTTTTAAAATCCTATAAACATTTTATAGCGTTTTTTAATGTCTGAAACAAGCTTTAAAAGATTAAACTAAAAAACGGACAATAAAAATGAAGATTTTGTAATGTAATTGAGAAAAAATTTGAATAACAAATTATATGAAATCCTAAATGCTTTTTTTTTTCATTAAAAAAATTATTCTCCAAAAATAATGACAAATCATATTCTAAACACCATGACAAAAAAAAACTACAGAAAAAATAAAGCTGCTTCGAAATTGATAACGAAATGTTTCAAATTTAAGATATTCAACTACGTTCGGAACCGTGATTTTGCAAAAGCGTACAAGTGAATATCTTTTTAATATTTAGCGTCACTTAGATTAGAATACACTTATAAAATTGTTTTCAGAAAATTATTACAAAATAAAAAAATTATTCAAATGCGATATTTTAGAGAGAAATGAATATAGAATTACTTATTTTCAAAACATTCTCCTTTAATGGAAAATGCTTCTATAATAATAATAATTTTTTCCCTATATATAGCTCAGAACAATGTACAGAGCTTAAACTAGAATTTTTGAAATATATAACTGAGAAGTGAATTTATCCGTATTTTAATATATCAGAGTGAAAAAATTTTAGTAAAAAAACCACACCGATTATTATTTTAATTGGTAATAACTCTGGAAATAATGAGAATTTTTCAAAAATCCTAGTTCAGTCTCTCTAGAGAGGTCCTAGCTATATATAGACAAAATATTATTATTACAGAAGCATTTTTCATAAAAGAAGAATGTTTTGAAAATAAGCCAAATATTTCCATTTTTGCCAAAATATTGCATTTAAATATATTTTATTTTTATAATACATTCTGAAAACAATTTTATACGTGTATTCTAATCTAAGTGATACAAAATATTTTTAAAAAAATTCTTTTGTACATTTTTACAAAGGCATGACTCCGAACGTAATCCTTAAGGTATCCGACTACGTTCGGAACCGTGATTTTAAAAAAGTGCATAAATGGATAATTGTCATGATATTTAGTGTCACTTTAGATTAGAATACATGTATAAAATTGTTTTAAGGATATTTTGACAAAAAAAAATTATTTAAATACAATATTTTGGCAAAAAATTAACTTAGAATAATCTCTTTTCCAAATGTTCTCCTTTTGTTAAAAATGCTTCTATTATAATAATATTTTGCGTGTCTATAGCTCAGACCTCTCTACAGAGGCTCAACTAGAATTTTTGAAAAATTCACATTATTTTCAGAGTTACCACCAATTTAAATAATTATTGGCGTTTTTTTTCTTATAATTGCTCCCCTCTGTTTTCGAAAAATATGGATAAACCCACTTCTAAATTATATATTTCAAAAGTTCTAGTTGAGCCTCTGTACAGAGGTCTGAGCTATATACAGGCAAAATATTATTATAATAGAAGCATTTTTTCACAAAAGGAGAACATTTGGAAAAAAATTATTCTAAGTTAATTTTTTGACGAAATATTGTATTTAAATAAATTTTTTTTGTCAAAATGTCCTTAAAATAATTTTATACATGTATTCTAATCTAAGTGACACTAAATATCATGAAAATTATCCATTTATGCGCTTTTTTAAAATCACAGTTCCGAACGTAGTCGGATACCTTAACAAACGTAAATACCTCGAACAAAAAAAAAATTTACACTATTTATCCAAATATTTAATTCATCAAATATTAATTTTATTATCTTTAATAAAATTCCTACTCTATGAAAAGAAGATAGATTATATATAAAGACAACAATTATCAGAAAAAGTGTCCTTATAAAAAAAAAAAACGGGAATTTTATTCTATCAGTAGAATAAGAAAGTAATTCAAAACTATTTAAATATAATCTTCAGAGAATTAATGAACTAACAGCATTCATTACCATATAAATAATTCTTCTTTAAATAAATTAAAATCTAAAACACCTATTTTGCAAACAGGAGTATGTTTCTGTAAAAATAGATAAAATAATCTTGTCAAAACAGTATTTAACATGTCACCGCCTAATGAAACCAATGCTATGTCAAGTATGCTTTTATTTGCTTAATCTACGCTAACAGAATGCTTAATGCTCTCGAAACATACGTAATTATATTGAAATGGATTAATTTCTATGCATGAATTAAAAACGATTTTCCTTCTTGTCATATTCTTGTCTCGCAGTGATAAAGTCAGCCGCAGAGAATGGTTTTCAACGAAAATTAGAAACAAAAACTATTCCGTTGAAACACTACGTCTGTTTTCTATTTTGAAAACGTTCTCTGTTTTCCATGAAACTGTCTGGCAGTGGTTTTGAATTAAAATTCTACGCGGTTTTCAAATAGCGGTGAAATAGTTACAAGGGCATAGAAAAGAAACTTTTTATTTTCTTGTCAAGATTCGCATAAAAATGTTCAAAAATATTCTTGAAAAATAAAAAGGAAGTAATTATCGACAGATTATTTTATTTTCATAGAATATTCATTCTGTTGATATAAAAACGCGAAATAAGTGCGCATAAAAGCAATATCTTTTTTTTTTCCTTCTATATTTGAAAATTAAAAATATCATCTACTAAATATAATTTTTTATTTTAAAAAATTCACAATACAGGTGCTCTCCAATTTCTCTCTCTCTCTCTCTTATGTTAGTTAAATCGCAATACAACGTGTAACAATGGGATGTCCGCGAGGACTATCCTTTCTAATTTGGATTTTCTTCCGTCCAACCAAATTGAGACTTTAAGCAACAATAACTCCGCACCATAAATGAATGTCACTACTGAATAATGTATAATGAAGTAGACGCGATTATATTTGGTAGTGGAGGGTTATAGATAGAGTAGTATATGTGTATGGACGATATTGCCACATTAATTCGTGTCTGTACCATATTTGCGTAACCATTTTTACGATAGAATAATTATGGGTGGTCTTCGTTTTGCCAAGTCTGAGGGGTTACATCTCATTCAAGTAAGTAGAAATTGATTCTTACCCTTTAGATAGTCTAGTATGCATACCGCTTTCTCATTTCTAGTGATTAACATACTAAAAGTAATTTTTTTTTTGAAAATCTTGTAGTAATCATTTCGAGTTTAATTGAATGGCTTTTTTCACATATGCTGCGTTTAGAGCCCCCGAGAATCAAACTAATGAGCGTGTTTTCACCTCAACCTACATGAAGAGAAAATATCGCGACAAACGAACCAAGATTTATATGAGCACATAAATTCTAAAGCGGCTCAAAACTCATTAAAAGAGCTGAAGACTTTTTTAGTAGATCAGAAGTTACGGAAGGAATATAATCAAAAATGCTTTATTTGTAACGAAAAATCTGCAATACTTAAAATTAATTTAATAAAAAATAATATTTTTGTACTATTATTGCATAATCCTCTGCTAATGAAAAATTCACTTTTGATTTTCTGGTTTTAAATTCCTTTTTATAGTATCAGAAATTAAAGAAATAGAATTTTGCTCATTTCTCTCTCCAATTTTTGATTTTTAAATTTACTATGAGCAATGAAAACAGAAAATAACACAGCTTCAATAATTCCATTATTACTGAATTGTACTTTAATTGCAAAAATATAGCAATTTTTTTAATTTATAAAACTTAATTCAATAAAACTATTTTACATATAAATTTGATTACATAGTTAGTAAATTATATTTTCATTTACCAAATATTCTCAACTACATTTTTAAATCTTGTATTTACTAAAAAGAAATAAGAGAAAGAATGACAAAAACGAATAAAATATTCTCTAGTTTTTAAAATATCGTTTGCACATATAACGAAAAATTCGAAAATTCGTAGAAACATGTCTGAAATAACACTCATACTCGTTTATAAAGAAAAGAATAAAAGATCGAACAATATGAAAATGAAAAAATTCCTGTTTGCTATTTTTATGTTTTGAGATAAGATGTGAAAATTGCCAAGATCAAGTTTTAATAACAAACAAGTAAGGTTTTTTTTATAAAGAGCTATATTTCGGAAATAATCTAATAAGGAATCCAATAAAAAAAATTTTAATAAATTACTATTAAATATTTTCTTTAGGTCTATCGTTAGCTCTTTAATCAAAAACAACCGTTGGTATATTCAAAACTCAAAAGATATGGCTCCCACAGTCTAAATATCACCCAAACATGAAAAATGAAACCGGAAATGTATAATTCTGTAAAAAGAATCTAAATTTTGTATGTACTCTAATGATCCTCAACAGTAAGTTCACAGACGGTCAAATAGAAAAGTTTATTTTCTCAAACAGAGAAATGATAAATTCTTCAAGATACGGAACTAGGTTCTGGACATGTTTTACTTGTCATACATTGTTTCTTTAGCTAAGATGCCTCAAAGAATGAGACTCAAGGAGAAAAAAAGTAATTCATATATTTATGTATTTTTATAGATCGATATATAAAAAATAATACAATAATAATTTTTCAATGCCTCCCCCCAAAAAAGAAAAATTTCTTTGGAAACATAAAGCTAAAAGAAGTATGGAACGTTTTTATGATTTTTGTACAATGTACAATTGAATATCATCGATAATCTAGATAACATAAAGGAAAATAAATCCCCCCAAAAGAAATATATATAGTATTAATGAATATAAACTTTGTGTGGATCCACAAGAAAAAATTGTACTTTGAAGGCCCATAGTATGAAATAAAGGACGCATGATAAAAAGTTATTAATAAAATAATTGCAAAATGATAGTAATAAAATAAGCTAATGTCACAGAAAAATCTGAAATTCCCGGTTAAAATATAGTTGTATATTGCGAATTCTTTTTTTAGTTAAAGGGGAAACATGCCACTTTTCCGCTTAGGCACAAAAAAATGGAGGGCGAAAAAAAATTAAAACTCCAGAGTGAATGAGCTACCGTCTAGCGAATCATGTATGCGTTGTGCTTGTGTGTGTATGTGTATGTGCGCGGAACTAAGAAAAATGAAAAGCTTAACAGTTTGATGTTGCTATGCACTTAAAATGATATTATAAAGTAAATTGATTACAATGAAGTTATTAACAATTTTGCAATGATCAAATCTTGAAGAAAACCTTTAACCGTCGTGCAGAGGGCTGATGCACGTTAAATTGGTGTGGTGTAATAGTTAGGAGAGGGGGTGCCAGCTCAGGTGTCGTCCTCATCATCAAAATTACGAGGTCCGTCGTCAAAAGCCCTCGTGTAGCTGAACAGTACGACGTCAATATTCACCTACTTACTTCCATGAGAAAATAATCTACACGCTACCACTACTCATACCATGTTACACCACGAAAGCTCTAAAAGTTTTGATGCCTTTCTAAACTACTTATTTATGCGAAATAATATGTTAAACTTTTCTGTATCTTAAAAATAAGTACAGAAACTGTCTGGAAAGCGTAAAACCGTAATTGAGACTGCAGCTTGTAAATATTACACCTGATATAAAAGCACTTTGTAACGGGCTCACGCGTCTTTTCTTTAACATAACCTCTGGGTTCTTTGACGGCCAAGATTAATGGCAACTCTTTTCCAACCAAAACCCCAAAAAGCGAATTGCGAATAAGAAAATAAGAAATGCAAATAAGATAGCTTTTAAAAGAACAGAAGTTTCAGTAAGCAGAATGGCAATTTGATGAATGTTATGTTTGGAGGAGATACAAGCGTGAATTGACAGCCTATCGTAGAGTTACCTAGAAACTCAGCCGTTACTACAAGGTGCATACCATTGCACACGCGCCCAAAAGTTTCCATTTAAAGATTGAAGTTAAGTTTCGAATAAGGTAGGACTGATTATTTGATATATTAGGACTTTTAATATTATTAGAAGTGAGAATAGGCGGATAATATAATTATTTAGAGAAAGTGGTCTAAATTACGCGATTCGGTTTAATTATTTTTGTGTGTTAGTTCATTCTAGATTCTCATTTATATAAATTTATCTAAATTGTTAGACGTTTAAGTTATATTCTTAATAAAGTCAAATTAAGAATTTAAAATGTCTGCTTACTCCGAGAATCCCACACCTCTAGCTCACGTTGACAATCAAAGATATGGTCACCAAAAGGGGGCTATATCACAACTTGTAAAAGAAATGTAGCACTATTCTTCCAATTAAAAATTTTAATTAATACATTTAAGTGCATTATTTATTTATTTGAAATTAGTATTTTGAAATATTTTTATTTATATAATTAGATGTTTACTGTCTTCTTAAAGACGAAAAAAAAGTGTTGAAAAAGTCTGCATAAGTAGCAGAGGTAATCTTAGGATTATTGAGGGAACTTTAAATCACTCAGCCATATGTTGTGAGTCAGGGAGGGTGCTCAAAATATTGGGGGCCAACGATGTCGGGCTGACACATAAAGAAGGTCACGGCGATCGAAAGTTTAAGAACCGCTGATCTAAACGATTAACGAATCCAAAAAAAGCATGCTTTAAGGTACACGTATATATGGAGAAACAACCGTGTAAACTGATTGGAAGACATCCCATATTTTCTAACTGAATCAAAACATATACGAGACTCAATATGAAAAGTAGTAAAATTCCAACTTAGCAATGCAGAGAAAGACGAATAGTATTAAAAGATAGATGAATCTAAACCTAGATTCGGTATTTGAATCAAAGATTTAGGGAACAAAAAAAAAAAAACAAAAAAAACTACACAATATTTGCCTTATAAATTTTAGCTTATGTACGATAACTAAACTCGCAAGGTCCAATTTCACCAGATTCACAAGTTATTTAAATTTTCGAAACAACAACAGAAAATAACTATGAATAACCCAATGAAATCTCAAATGAATCATGGCGCTAGAACATAAATTTCTCTGAACAAATTTCCACTTTTAGATGGCGCCGTAAATTCAATGTAAATCAGCTTCTCCTCCCACCCCTCTGACAAGAGTTGTTATCTGTTCAGGCAGTGGGCCAGTAAAAATCTGCTGTTTTTTTTCTGCACTTTTCCCCGTCTCTAGACGCTAGATAACGAGGTTTTAAAATACGCTTGTCGAATCGTATTAGAGTCTGCCGACTTGAAGTGAATACTTCTACCGTAGGACGTAAATAATGGAGGCTTCAATGCAAATGTTGCATACATTTGCTCTTCTTTTTTAGGTGAAAGTTAATTTGCTCGATTTTAATAGAGTAGAAGTGTGTGTGTGTGTGTGTGTGAGAGAGTCACACACACTTATACTATATTATTTTTATATATAGTTACTAAGACAGACTCTCTAAGCTAGCCCAAAGAGACCCCAG
>BMAV01007038.1:648844-740888 GCA_019973955.1 Trichonephila inaurata madagascariensis
CACTTTTATAATTAGACAGTTTCTACATTGTTTAATTTAAAATTTCCACCCGTGAAAAATTTCTGTAACTAACAATTCAGCATGATGAAGTTCAATATTCGCTATTTAGTATTACTTTAGTTCAGGAATCTTTAAATTTTTCAAACTAAGGACCCCATTGGATCCTCCACTAAGTCCCAAATACCACACTGAATCCTCCACAAAGTCCCAAGGACCAAGACCGTAGTAGTTTATCTTACTAATATAGTACCATAGTTTTAAATTACGTGCTGTATTTCGTTTTGGGTCTAGCCGGCGGATAGCGTGATTCCACATTTGGTAAATTTTGCAACTGAAAGTTAAGGTGCTTTAAAACTAAATTTTGAATTTAGCTTTTCAGACTTTGATGTATCGTAAACGACATCCAGATTTTTCAAAATCACTTGTCCCAAAACATCGAAAGAAATGATTGATTGGCATTGTAACGCTTTTTTAAAAAAAAGCATTTAAATTCATCATTGTTGGTTGTTATGAATCTTCCACTCTCACGGTTTGGTCAGTTGTATAAATTTTGCTCATGTCCTTTTTTCCGCTTTCGAAACTATTAATTTATGAGAAGAAACATTCTTAAAAATGAAATATTCAAAAAGTATTTACTGATCAAAGTTTATTGATGAACACATTTGCAGTTGCTGCTAATAATTTTCACCAGTGAACTTGATCCCCAACTGCAAAAATCGTCATTTGCAAGTTACAGTAACATAAATAGCATTAGTTTTAATCATTAAATTTAATTTAATTATGTGACTCAATCATATATGTCAATTATTGTAAGTTTCTAGGATAAATCTCACAACATTAATTAATAGTTTAATATGATTATGTAAGTCAGTTATAGTGTTTCTTATTTTATTTATATGATTTATTTACATTACAAATTTTACAATGTAATAAAAAATAAATTTAGAGGGTCATAATTTGGACACTCCTGTTTTAGTTAGTCGAAAAATAGCACTTCGGTGTTAACGAACTGCAGAAATATTTACAAGTTTTTTCATTGAAATTCATTAAAATGAAGTAATTTCGTTTCCATTTATTTTTTTAAATAATTTAAATTGCGGCAGCACATCTCTACAAAAAAAATACCCTCTTCAACAAGAAATTATTCGTCATTCCATCAATGTTTGCATCAAAATAAATAATAAAAATACTTTTTCATTTACAAATTAAAACGTAGCTTTTACATTTAAAGACAATTCATGAACTACATAAAAAATTATTTAAGTGTCTAAATTATTTTTCACTAAATATCAGCAGTTACAAACAAAAACTATTTATCTGCTTATTGATCGATACAAAACTCTTAAATCACCTTTTTTGAACCCAAAATGTGTATTACTATATTTCACAAACTTGGCAAATCGTCAGGAACCGAGAGACATTGGCACCATAAACCCTAAACTGCGTTCTTGCTTTATAGATTATCAGGTCAAGGTCTTAATAATCTTTTGCATTTTGTGTTTTCATGGAGCCCTTAGTATCATAGAAATCTATTATATTAAGTATGCACATTTCTTGTTTTTGTAACAGCTTATGTCCGCTTCAGTTAGATACATTGTAGTTTGTGTTTCACAGATGTTTCTGAAAAAAAATAATGTGATTTTAAGCTACATGAGATAAATGGATTTGTCTTTTTACGGTCCAGTTTCCAAGAGTTACATCATCATTTATCTCACTCAGGCAAAAAAAAAAAATTTGCTGAAACTATAGAAACAAGAATTAAAAAAAATTTATAACTAAAGAGAATTTTGTAGATGAGATACTATTACCAAATTCATTTGAATAATGCCAAGCATTACAAAAAAAAACACGTACGTGCTAACAAAAAAATCATTTAACGTGAAAAGAAATCTTACTTTTTATAATTCGAATACGCATCTTAAGCATGGAATATTACATGCATCATTAGCATAAAACGTTTGCATAAAAAAATATTTAAAATTATTCGAAACTATTTTCCAATAAAAAGTATCATTTTTTTAAAAAAAATTATCGTTTGCCTATACTGACACAACTGAATCGAACATAAAAATAAAAAAAACGTTATAAAAATTAATTATTCAAAAAATTATTACAATAAAAATACAAAGTAACAAAACAAAAGATGAAAATGTTCTTTTTAGTGATTTTCTTTTCAGTCTACTTCACAGAAATTTATTAAAATGAGAATCAAATCATCCAAACGAATAGAACAATCACGAGGTTGCCATTTTTTGATCGTGATCCTTGAACTATATTTAATTTTTCGTATGGCATATTTGCTTGCTAAGCTTATCGAAGAAAAAATTTGGAAACAGCCGTAAAATAAAATGGCTATTTGCATTCTGTTTATTCCTTTTTTGTTATTCTTTCCATTTTAAAATAAAATTTTCAAAAGATATTATAACAGCAAAATGTGATCTAACATGTCCTACGTTACATTTCTGTGTCAAACACCAGAATTAGTATTATTATTTACATTGTTATTACTCAGATCCTCAGAATTGATCTTTTATCACAGAACACATTCATTTCGCAATATTTTTGTGAAATATATTACTTTCTGTTTCTGTACATCCCTAAAAAAATATTTATGTACATATAATGATCTTTTATACCTCAAAACATTTCGTTTAAAATAAATATAACAGCAATCTGAAAAAATAAACATACAAATAATTAGCTGTTTATGTGATTTTTTTTTCACTACACATTTTAATTTGCATTCTTTTAACAGAGTGTTAGCTAGGTTTCCTTATAGGAAGACAAATATTACAGAAGACAAGATAAAAAAAATTTGTCTGATTACCAAAAAAAGGAAAACTTCTAAATTTAACTAAATAACTCAGCGAGCTTAATCATTTACAAAAAAAAAAAGGTAATTTGAAACATTAAATACCATTTCTATAATGAGTGTTCCTTCAGTTCTAAATTGTTTTATCATATTTCTTCCTGTCTTGTAGATACAGGCAATAAGAAACATTTCCTTCTTATATTAGTACAACATAAAAGTAAATATTTATTCAGATTAAGAAACTGTATTGTGCGTATACTTTCCTTTATGGCAACAGCACGAATTCAATGAAGTTTAGAATACATGACAGGGTGTCTCAGCTGTCATGGAGATTAAATGTACGATGATTCAGCAATTGAGAAAGGAAAAAAATACAGTTGTTAATATTTCGTGACTAAAATAAATCTATCTGCTTATTTTGGTCTTACCCGTATACATACATAATAAATTTTAATTGTTAAAACAAAAGAGAATTAGGATACACAATGTTCTTAATGCTTTATGAGATAGAAATTATAAATAACGTTTAATGCAAAAATTGAAAACTTCACAAAATGTTACTAATAATCAAGAATATTCGCAAAATTTCTTTTCAGTTAAAAACACTCATAAAAACACAATTCTAACATCGAATTCTAACTTTTTCCCATATTAATTTCTGATTCATAAATTATTCTTATCGTAATCAATTATTTTGTTCTAGTAACTGTGAAAAAAAATTATAAAATAAAACCTTAAAAAAATGCAATCAAATTTTAAGCGAATTTCAGAAAATAAAGCTTTACTTTTATTTTGTTGTAACCAGAATAAATATGCATGATCTCTTAAAATTAGAAATAGAATATATGCAAAAAATTATGTCTAATTTCTGTGGCTTTGAATTACACTATACATATATGTAATGAACTTCGAACAGATGAGATATATAGAACACTCAGTATACCAAAATGCTATAAATGTTTAACAATCTAACTTTTAAAAAATAAGTAATAAGCAAAATTTTCAGACTATTTCTGAGCGATGAAATAAATTCCATTATTCTAAAAATTATGAATAATACAACTTTTTTGACACATTAGTTTGTAGTCTAAGTAGAGTAGTATGAAAAACTGTTCGTGGTGTAAAACTCAGTATTTTTAAAGTGCGAAATTTGTGTATGTATCGCGCAAGCAGCCATTTCTATAATTTTAATTAAAAACGTAAAAAAAGCTTTATAATTATCAGATATATCTTCTTTTTTTTTTTTATCTTTACAGATTTTACAAGAATATCTATCTTTCCACGCGTCTTTTTATAGCCTATACTAATACAAAATCAACTAGTGAAAGGCTCACCCGTTAATGAGTTAAATCTTTAACGGTCACGTGATATATGTAAACACGTGTTTTTAAATTAAAGCTGACATTAGACGTAAAATTAGACTCAATTTCGAATTTTATACTTGGGTAACCATGTTCAACCTTAAGATTCTTCAAATAAAAACATACAAACTAAAAAAAAAAATTAAGTTTTTAAATTTTTTTTGTGTTAATTTACTTTGATTTTTAAAATTGAGTGCATTTTTCTTACCTATGTACGCTAACATTACTAACAAATGCGTATTTTTTAAAAGAAAGTTTCTGTAAAAAGCAAAAGCTGGCAACAGTGAAGCACATGAACCGATTGGTTGGAAACAGTGTGGTTGCATTTATCATCTGACTATGACGTCACATGAATTTGGCCGTTGATATTTTGAATTCCTGGACGTAATCTTAAGGAAATTCTACTTTCCCCCAAATTTAGGCAAGAGTATTGATTTGATTGCACAATAAAGTAAATCCGAAAAAGAAAATAAATAATGAAGGTTTTTCTAAAATTTTATGCTTTTGCCGATTTTAGAAAATATTTCTAAATGTTTCGTAGCGATCTATATAAAAATCTACAAACGAATCACAAACAAAAGATAAAAATATTTTCGAAAGAGAAAAATAATTTGAAATGAACCATCATAACTTTTTTGCTTTCCCTGATGTATTTTATTGCTTTCAAATCAATACACTAGCCCAGATTTGGAAAGAAAAGTATAGATATTCCATAAGAATCAAAATTATTTTCACGATTTAAAATAACCGATAGTCTGAAGCTTTAATTATTGTAGTTATCAATTATTACATCAATTAAGTAATACTACACCAATGTAATACCATAGATGCAGTGCCGATTTAAGCTCATTTCGGCCCCTAGGCGCGGAAGATCTACAGGCCCCCTTGGTACTAGCGGATCGAAATTTATAACCAGAAAATCTGGTTAAGTCCACCTTATACGGGCCCTTCCGGGCCAACCCCAAGCGCCCAATGGATAAACCGGCACTGCATAGATGAGACAACAAAAGACAAGGATATAACATTCTAATAGTTAGAAACTTAACTTTCAAATTATGAAAACCACAAAAAAAAACAAAAAAAAATCGATTCCTTAATTGTGAGTACAATGAGTCAAGCATTGCAAAACATTCTGAGTATTATTACCTATCTGATTCAGAGCTTTGAAAAAAATGTCTTGTTCCAATATCAAATATTAACAAATCTATTCGACCTTGATGTACAGTTGACACTGACACACACATACACATCACACTGAAATCAATTCCAACTAAAATGTACACATACGATCCAATTGTAATATCAGCTATTCGTTGAATAAACATAAACTCGTGCTGAAAGTTGTTTCGAAACAGAAATGAATCTCACATATCAACATCGAATTTCGGAACTGGCTTCAAGCGTTTCTCAGAATTTAATAAACAGTGAATTAACATTTTCTTGTAATACATTTCATTCCGGATTACGCCATTTTACATATTAAATTTCAAATGTTTACTTTTACTATAAATTTTAAATGTTTTTTTAATCCTAGAACCGAAAAATACTTTTAATGTATTTAGTAATAAAAATAACATGTACACAAAAAAATCAACACTTTAGAAAAGTTAAATCAATGGCTTTCACACATTTGCTTTAATAAATTCATTACAGGTTTAAATTTAAATCGACACTAAACTTCTGATTTAAATTCATTCTATATATGTTACAACAAAACTTATAAATTTGTAAATTTTTTTTAAATAATTGAAAACTTTCTTTGTAAGTACATACTGAATTCTGAGGATTTACATTTTGTTTGAAAGACACTGAATTTCCCAGCCAACATAATGAATGTAATATTAATTTAAGTAACTGTTCTATCTGTAGAGAAAATAACATATATTTAACTTGCATGTGCAACACATTTTTCAAACGGGATTATGAATAATCCCTCCAGGATTTCGAAGCGCTGTAGTAGAAAAACTAGAATGAGTACAGCAAAAAAAGAGCATTTGAAAAATACAAAAATAATTCGTTTTATTTACATACTTGACAAGTACTCAATTTGTGAAAACCCTGGTTATACAGGGTTTTCATAACTGCGACAGCCCAGTTCCTGCCACACTCTACTCAACATGGTACTTATCAATGTTGCTGATAGAACGTGGTATCCTTTCATGTAGTTCTGCTACATCAAGCGGGAAAGGAGGTACGAAAACTAGGTTTTATACAAAAGACCGTTTTCGGATAACACGGATAACATTAAAGTGACCAAACGTCCTCCTAGTCCTTCTTTTATAGGTTCTGTCCTTCCTCGAAAAGTGTCCTCCTTTTCAATATTTTAAAATTGATCTGTTAATCTCTATTTTCAGAGATGAACCAAACATGTTTCCAAAATGTCGAAGAATGGTCTGAAACAAATATCACAGGAAATAACAGTTTTCAATGGTGTTTTTTGACTTCATCGCAAGTAAATTGGGCAGATATAGAAAACTGTGTTGATTTTTTTTTTTATCGTTGACAATGGTTTGTTTGATGAAATTGGAAGACTGAATGTACATTTAAATTGTAATAAATTAAAACAATTGGAACATCAACATGCTGAAATTGATAAAAGATGGGTTGAAATACTTAACCATTTCAAAAATAAACACATTCCACGTAAAAATTTAGTTATTCTTTTTGAATTTACGTTGTGCTGCCCTGGAACTAATGCAGCAGTTGAAAGAGTTTTTTTCAGTTGGTAATGATTTTTGTGAAGTGACTTATGAGAAATTAAAATTGAATGTTAATATTTTACCTAAAGTGCTTACCGTAAAATTCAGTATGAAGTATATTTTTTGCCCGTACTTTTCGATATATTAAAAAATGATATGTTGACAAAAAAAAAAAAATTCATTCAATGGGAAAAAATACTCGTTTAAGATAATAATTAAAAAGAATGCAAGCTTAATTAGCGTATTTTTGTTTGAATTAATAAAACGTTTCATATATTTACGTTATAACTTTTTCTTAATTTTTCGCACGCGCTCGTCCTCCTTTTCATTGTAGAAAAAATGGTCACCTTAATAACATGGAACGGCTGTCAACAACGATGATAGTACCACGTTGAGTAAAGTGTGGCAGAATTATCGCATTAACCCGGCACTTCTCGCGCAGGGTGTGTCATACCCACCGTCTAACTTTTTTAAACGCTCCTTCTAAGCCTTTTTTGGAAAATGATAGTTTCTCGTGTAGCTACTTTAAGTTCATACCCTTTGAGGGGCCTTAGCTTGTAGCCAAATTCTAAATACATATTTTTGGATATCACCTCTTCGGGTATGTCATACCCAGCGCGTGAATCGCCGTTACAGTCCTAAATGCATGCGCACGCTTTAAACCTTTCTTGTGCTATGGCGCATTATTGTAGTTATGATGAAGAAATGTGATATTTAAGTAATTTAATAGATACAGTATTTAATTGTGATATACTACAATAGTATTTTCGAATGAAGAAATTGTCTTCGTGGTTATAATGAGGAAGAATCAAATGATGAAGAGTATAACAGCTAGTATGACTCTTTCACTCAAATCGATCCAAATTTAGAAGAATTTTGAAACTGTTGAAAATAAATGTTTTATATGTAGAGACACAAAAACATTTGGGAAGAACGCAATTTTAAAGGAGACAACTGGTATACAACTTATTCACTTTCAGATGAACTTTTGAAAAAAAAAAACTATTGTTGGAATAATAAAAGAAAATAAAAAAAGAAATTCCAAAATTTTTGAATTTAAACAATAAAGAAATTTACTCCTATATGTTTAGTTTTAAAAAGATACAGATTTAAAAAATTAAGATCCAGTGAAAACATCGCACTCACTCACGACGAGATTAAAGAAGTGAATAAACAATGTACTGTGAATGCCCTTATAAAGAGAACAGAAAAACTAAATTTACGAGTGAAAAATATAATAAACATATTGTATTTCCTGCTTTCCTTCCTTTTTAACTTTTGTATACAAATTTTACGGTAAAAACAGAATGTAAGAACCCTTGGGTATGAGATACCCTGCACGAGAACTTTCGGTCCTTTTTTTTCGCGCGAGTGATGCCGGGTTAATGTATAGCATGTAAACAAGGTTTCATACATAAAACACTTACAAAGTACGCAAATAAAATTTGAATTGTTACTATATTCTTTCACACAAATGTCTTTTTTTGCTGTACTCATCTCATTTTTTTTAAACTATAGCGCTTCGAAACCCTGAATTATGATTAAGCTGAATTATAGCGAATTATGAATAACCCTGTATTTTAGATCTAGGTGAATAATCGTTACAAAATAATACATGTGTGTACAAATTTTGTAAAATTCTCAAATAAATATTAAAGAAAGAAGCTTGAAAAATTACTTTAATTTCTATTATATCACTTGCATTGCAATATTCTTAAATACAAAAAACTTTTCACCTTATTAAATTAATACATATAAATTGTATTGCCATTGTAAGTTCACTTTCGATTAAAAAGAATGTAATCATACATGTAAGGATAGACCTTTTTATATTTGTAATACTTCACACATATACATTTTCTGGTTTAACTAGGTTAAAACATAACAGACAAAATATTATCACAAATTCTAGTTTGGAAACAAAAAAATCTTGACCTCAAGATAACTACAAGGAACTTATGTAAGAACCATTCTGAATACTATATTCAAAATTTATGTCTGGAACAAGACAGTAAACATTATTCCTTATTCTTCAATTTCCATAAATATTTGATATCGATTTTTCCTAGAATTTTATTTTGCACAAAAGAAAAACCAAATTGTAATTTTTTTTAAAAAAAATTTGTTTTTGTTTTTATGATTGTCTGAAATAGAAGTAATTTTAAATTTGTACTCGAAAATTAAAGAAAATCTATTTTAAAAGCCCATTTTTCCCAAATAAGTTTAAAATAGAATGCACTTGACTTAAAAACAACAGAATTACGTATTTCATTGCTGTACAGCTACTAATTCTATAATATTATATCTACCATGAAAATTCCAACTATAGTAACATAAAAAAACAAATATTTTAACAATAAGTCAAAAATTATAAATTAATGGCAAAGGGGAAAAATTTAAATACGCTTTGAAAACAATAACTTTCATTTAAAAAGACTACTCAATCCAATAAATTTCAATATTTTCTACAGTCCAGCCTAAAAAAGGACTCAAATAATTCCTTGAAGGATTATCGAATTCTAGTTACACTCTTCAGAGCGTTTTAAGACATGAAAAATGGCACTCGTCCTATCGGACATGAGGTGCGACCATTTGGAAGGATTACGTAGTATCCGTTGCTAAGCAACGCGAACGGTCAGGACTTTCATAAAATATTATAACGGAGCTACTGCCAACTGAGATCTCAATAGGATTCGAAAAGACATTATAGACACAGCGGCGTTCTAATTTTATCGATCTTAAGCACAGTGAGCGAAAAATATAAGTTCATTCGGTGGAAAATAGAAATGGCCAAGTACATTTTTAGAAGGAGTTTTTTTTTCTTTTTTCTTTTAACCTCACACATCAGAAAGAAGAAATGTTATTTTTCCGATTTTTTTTTACATAAAGTTACTTTTAGTCGAGAAATGGCGACATAATGAATTGTCATACTTTAATATATGTGCATGATAATATAAAAAATCGATTTTTTATATTAGTCCTTTCAATTATATTAACTAATTATATATATATATTTTATTATTTGAATTATTTGTATTATTTTTTTCGAACCTTTTACTGGCTGTTTGTCGCTTAAAATGTTTTAATTTTAATATGTAAGAAAAGATAAACAAATATAAAATAAAATTGAAAAGGATATGCTTTCTAAAACAACTTTAAAAAATGTCCCAGTTTCATCAAAGTTTGTTTTTGTAGCTAAGATAATGGTTTTTAAAGCAAAAGAGAAATTAAAAAGATAAGATTTCAAAAACCTTATTTATTTATTTACTTATTCTTACTTAAAAAAGTGCCTGAGATGAGGTTGTTGATTCTACATCCCCCTTTAAATTAAAAAGCCAGCTCAATAAAAAGTTATAAGAAAATTTAATCAAAATATCCAACATTTATTGATAGCAATTCTACTTATAATGCTAACCCTTTTCGGATTACCTTCCAACTGATTAAGATTTTAAAGAACCAAGCAAATATTAGCGTTAAATTGGGAGCAAAATTCTCAAAAAAACAATAATTCCAAAAAATTTGTGAATTCTTACAGATTTTAAAATGGAAAACATTTTTAAAAAATTATTTTACTTTCAATCTTTTTGATAAAAAATTTAATGAAATGGACGAATCTTTAAAAACCACGAATGATGCAGAAAAAAAATGATACATATAAAAAAAATTCACAAAATTTATTCATTATTCCGATGAATATCATTTTTCTACAATAACAATTTTTTTAATTACTGCAATAAGATAAATGTTATATTATGTTCGATCAATATAAATTTTTATTCGTCAAAAGTAAAGAGTATATTTTCAAGGGAAACAATCTATTTTTTTTAAATAATTTACGAAAACTCAAAACGAACAATAACTTTAAAAAAAAGAAAAAAACCCTTTAAAATATATATATAAGTTATATTTAATTAAATTTTTAAGAGCTTTTTATACAGGACATTGATTCTCAAAAAATTATTTTTCAAATTATATTTACTAATTTTTTTAATTCATTTCTGTTCCAAAACTATAAAAAGCAACAACCCAAAGAAAGTATTCTTTATTTTTTTTTAACAGAAATTTCCAAAAGAATGAAGCAGTTTGATAAATCTCGAATGTTTCCTTTACCGAAATTTTATTGCAACTATTTAATTTACGAAAATACCATGACGATAAAAAAAATCAATTTTACAAAAATATTAGGAATGTAAAAATAGCTGCCAAAATATTGTTGATAATCCTATTAATTCTTAAAATTTTCACAAAATTATTCGAATACTTATAACACAAAATTAAATTTTGTTAAGTAAATATTTGCTGATCATTTGAAGGAAAATGTCTTTTATAAGCAAACGATAAAAAATTCTACCGCTATGAAAACATGAATAAATAAATAAATTTCACATATATTAAAAAAAGGGAAATCGAACATTAGTTAAAAATAAAAAAAATACTTATTTAATCGTTCGTTATATTATGATAGATCTCACGAAAAATTAAAAACAAAATGTCGTATACGATCAGTTAAGGGGGGATTCATATTAAATTTAAAAAGTTCTTAAAAGTAACGGAAAATAAAAGAAAAAGAAAAACAAAGAAAGAAACCGATTATGCGCTTCTTTTTTACAGCTTAAAAATATAGCTCAGTCTACCACAGTTCATATCTAAACACAACAAAAATAAAGTCTTGCGTCACACACGTTGTCATTTCAACAAAACTCAATAAACTCGCCATTGCATAAAAACCCATCAGCTGTAATGTTTTATTTATCGTCTGCACACTTTTCCACGGAACAATCCTAACCAAGACTGAAAATCTCGTTAACTAAATGACAAAATATAAAAGAAAACAATAAATGATAAATAACACAGCACTCATGAATCGCTCAGTATGCGTATAAGAAGCGTTCGAAAAGAACGTCGGTTTAACAGGAATAAATCGTCGAACATGGCAAGTTATCGCAAAAATTGAATGAACAATAAGATTTTTAGGAGATAAATTCGTGTGGAACACATTTCAGAAATTTATTTTTAGCCTCTGATTGTTCTTGTCTTCTTTCTTGGACTAGTACCAAAGCGGCTATCTTTCGGAACAACGTATGACGCAATATTTTGCTACATAAGTTTCGAAATGTCCGCTGGAATACAAGTAGTTAGATAAAAGCAGAAAATAAAATAATTCATCGCAGACTTGAATACATCTCAAAGGAATTTTTATCAAAAAAAAAAAAAAAAAAAAAAAAAAAAAAAATTGGGGTGGAGTTGCTCTTTTATGTATATATAAAAAGGTACTATCGATAAAAAAAACATACAATTTATCAATTTGCCACATTTATGTAAACATTTTTGTATCTTTTTTAGCTGAATATATTATGTTGTATCTTTCTGCACATAATATAATATAATCACATTAATAAAATTTACGTGCATTTTATAAAATAGAAAATTTTTTCATTTTATGATACAGAAATTTATTTTATAAACTTAAAAAATATATTGACAATCGAATTAGGCACTATAAGAAATACATTTGTAATAAATACAATTTTTCAATAGTAAGAGAAATTATATATATATTTTTTAAGTAGCGAAAATATACTCTTATTTTATATATTCTAATATTATTGGAAATCTAACTAAATCTTTTCATTCTAAGTTTTAGCTATGATTTTCCTATGTAATAAATTATTGTAATTTTAACATTTTTCATACACTATCATAATTCTTATATAAATAGTTACAATAACGTATCAAGAATTATAATAAATTTGAAAAATACAATAAACTCATCGTTATTTAAAATATTTTAAACGATTAAAATCATTTTAAAATATTGGTTATTTCTGAAATAATTTAAGTTAAACATTTCTCAAGAAATAATCTTCAGAAGAGAAGTACACCTCGGGGAAGAGGGGGGGGGGGAATAATAGTTAACTTTTTTATTTTTTCCAAAGTGAAGTAAACTGCCTTTGTGCACTAACATCTATCTCAATGTATCTCTGACGTATCAACTTGCTGTAACAAAATCATACAAAATATTTTTCAAAGTTATTCAATACAAAACATTACATAAATTAATCTTTTTGAAATAAAAAACAATTCACTAACAAATTTCTCATTAATTAAAAATTTTCGTTAACATACGGTTAAATTAAACCGAATAGTCATGTCCGGAGAAAATAATAATGTGTTCGCAATATACTAATATTGAAGAATGTAGTGGAAAAGCCATATTTAATACATGGTAACCATATCCACCATATTTAAAGCATAAGATAAATTCGAAGTAATATAAAGAGGTAAAACCTATCAATTTTTTTTTATCAAAAAACAAATCATTTTTATTTTCATAATTTTTTTTTCACTTCTCATAGAAACATCAGCCGTTCTTAAGCTTTCAATCACCAAGGACCTCCACTTATATACCAGCCTGACATCGCGGATCCTCAGATAACGTTGTAGTAATGGCTATGTAGTTGCAAACAATAAAACAACTGAATTAATATTCGTGATCGAAATACATATCTAGTAGTTTTTTCATTGAGGCAATTTAGTGATCTAGACTAGGATGGTACATCATTCAATTGTTCCATGAGGCCTTACAGAGTATGTAAAAGAGGAATGAGAGACCTTCGTGCACCCCCTAAAAGGGTGTTGGGGACTTTCGATGTAAAAGAGGGATGAGAGACCTTCATGTACCCCCTAAAAAGGTGTTGGAGATCTCCCGAGGGTCCACGGAGCACAGTTATATATAAGAACCACTAAGCTACATCATAATCCACAGCTCAGTAATGTTACTACTATGTCCGACTCTTAAAGAGTACAAATCTCATACAGAAGAACTTAAAACATTAACTATTTTAAGTAATTAGAAATGTTCTCGCAGACCACAAAAATTAATTTTTAATAGTTCATAAAATTTTAGTTTTTAATTAAGTACACTTGCATTATTAGTTTTTATTTAAGTATATATACACACACACGTACATGCGTGCAATAAAAATGTAAATAAGGTCGAAAGATAAATTTTAATTACGCATAATTAAGAGTATTTAATTACGCATTAATGTGCATTTTTACGTTGGATAATTATCGTTTCAGTTACATGACTGCTATTAAATTTAACATATCCAGTAAAAAAAAAATTTATGAACTAAAGTCATAAAAATTTAGTACTGAATGATTCCACAATATTTTTTTTTTAATTTTATACTTGAAATATTATATATAAGACAGTTTATTTATCAAACATTTAAGCATCCTTTTTCGATCAAGAATAATATTTGAACTCTATTTATCAAAAAATATATTTCGGGAGCAAAAGGTGATTTATGATATAACGAAACCAAACTAAATAAATTAATTAAATTAAAAAGGGTTCTTTACATATAGGTAAGAAACAGTTACCTCATCATTTTTTATTAGTAAATATGTACTAAACTGAAAATTGATTTTGATGTTTTGATCTGAAAGATTAAAAATAGCTTGTTTCACAGTATTTTTAGTTTTATTTTAACAGTTATGTCGCGTTTTATTTATAGAACAAAATATTGCAATTGTTGATTGTTAAGTACAGTTACAGTTAACTGACTGACAAATTAAATAAGATTTAACTATAAGCTGAAATAAATCAAATTATTTTCCAAAATAGTTTAAATTGATCAACTGAAATAATTAAGCTATGTTATGCAAAATGGATTAATAGCTATGTTTACTACTATACGTCTTCAAAAAAATTTAAAATTTTCTCTTCACCGATATAAAAATGCCTCAAGTGAAATATTAAAGATGTTAATGATATAGGCTTCATCGTCCAATCAATGAATTTAAAGGTAAAAAAATAATATTGGCGAACATCTGTATGTACAAGTCCTTCAATTTATCTTAATATAGTATATACTGCAAATAATCACATATAAAATTTTCTTTGAGCACTGTTATCTATAGCACTGTTTAAAAAGTAGATGATTATTTCTATTTATATATGTGTACATTTAAATTTTTTTCTCATTAATAATAATGAACCCGAATTACATTCACAAATCACTGCTTAGTAAAGCAAAAATAGAAAAAGGTTCTTGCCCTGAATATTTTATTTTTCATTCTTCATTCTCTTCCATTTTATAAATGATAAACATACAAGAAAAAAATAATTCACGGATAGATCGTTAGATGCATTCCTAAAAAATGGGTTTCAGTATAATATTAAGTCAATGCAATAACACAATCGATTTTAAAAAAAATATATTATTTTCAAAATCTTCAAACTTAAAATCGTTTGCACATCAGTTATAAAAAAGTAAAAAGAAGTCTGAAACATTATAGTAAAAAACTGCGTTGTAATAAAACGATTGTTTGCTTAAGGATATAGTTAAAAAAATTAAAACTGATATTAATGCAAGTAATGTAAATTTGATGCAATATAATTCGACATCATAATGAAGTCTTTTTTTTCGAACTGTAATAACACACATCCATTAGTAGCTATTGTTCTCGATATTGAAAAATTCATACGGTAATACATAATGATTTAGAACATGCTTCATACATTTATCAATAATATCTATATTCAAGATAATTTTTTTTTCTTTGTTCTTTTTCTTTTCAGGATTGCTAAAAAATCCCTAGGTGAATATTGTGTTTAGATTAATTAGTATGCTCATAATTTCCAAGATATTTGTTAAATTATTATCCTTTACAGACTTATACTCACTGGAGCACACGCGGGGGTGCAAAACCGACAAGAAAAAATCCTATGCTTTCAGTTTACATAAATAGGAAAAATTCTTCCTCCAGAGAGTTGAAATTAATGATTTTGTCATTCTGAAATGGCGCCAATAAAAGTTCGAGATTTGAAACTTAATCTAGAACAGAATAAATGTTTGAGTTGAATATTTTTTTAACTCATTCACATCATTTTAAATGCAGCAGTTATGTAAAATGTTAAGTTATCAATAAGGTTTTTAAATATATTTTCTTTCCAGATTATTGAATTGTTGCTTTTTATTATATTTTAGATGAATGTGTGTGTGTGTTATGGGATATTCAACTTCAGAACGATTTTTTTTTTAGTTATATAGTTTTTTGTTACGCACACGAATATAAAACTGGGTCAATATTCCATAGGATTTTTTCTCAAGTTATTTTTTTAATATTAAAAATATTTGGTTCATTTAAAAGCCATGGATTTAAAAAAAAATCTTTAATTATTATTATTGCAATGAATTATTTACCAGAAGATATACATATAAATATTTCTTTTACTTTGGCTTTTAACGACAAATTCCTCTTTTTTTTTTTCAACTAGTTAACCGATTGACAAAAAGAATAAATATAAACTGAAATTCACAACGTGCTTAATACTAATTTTGTAAATGGCAAGCAATTATAATGAAATTGCAATTTTTATCAAATGTTTACAATATACATCATAGGAAATATTTCTTCAGATATGAAAATGAAGCACTAATACAATGACATCTAATTAAATAGCGATATATATGTATATATCTTAATGAGTTGGATATTTTGAAATAAATACATAAATTACATTTGGAAACGAAAGCAAACAAACTTGAATAAAAATCTTATGCATTTACTGAAATAATATATAGATGCCCCTAAGCCCTTTATAAATATCTCTATATTTTTCTATTTATAAACCTTTTTTTTTTTACTTATTTCTACTAATATGGACATGGTTTTGATTAATTTAAGGCGCAATACTTGCAAACGTGTAACGTTTTTTTTTTTTTTTTTTTTTTTTTAAATAATTAAAAAGAATACGAAATTTTTTGTATGATGCTAATAGTAAGTTATTTAAAATTAAATGCTCGGATTTCGTATGACTATCTCTCTTTGCTTCACTTCAATTTATTCTTCCAAATTATTTTTAAACGAGTACTGTGGTGATAGTATGAGATAAAAGATTGATTTCATCTCAAGTTATAATCTGAGCATGAACATGATTCAATTTAACAATGATACAATTCAATTATACAATGATACAATTTATCTTTTAACACAATGCTCAGAATTCTCCTTTAACTTATGTATAAATTAAATTTGTATTAACTGCTTACGAGAAAGAATAAAAATACTCTAAATCTATTTCCTCTGTTTATCCTAGAAAATTATTTTTTTAAATGGGGTTTTAACAGAAAATTTACACATTATTTTTAATCCATCGTTTTTTTCCTCTCAGTTAAATTTTATAGTAACTACAATAGACATAGGGTAAACAAATTTAAAAAAAAAATTTTTTTTTTAAATATTTAAGAAATAGTTGATTTTATACAAAACTACGTCTACTCATCTCATTTTTCCATGAATTATAATTGTAAAGAAGTGGAATTCAATTGCGACAAACAACTAATATTCTCAAGATCCGGGGTGGGCATTACGTCGATCGCGATCTACCGGTAGACCGACACGTTATTTTGGGGTGACCGCTTGAAGATTTTAGCAATTAGTGTAATTATATACGGAAAAATCAAGATATTATTGGCTGACAGTACGCAGACTATAAATAAGTCTTCTACTGACTATAACAACGAAAACTAACTTTAGATAAAAAATGTTTTATTTTTTAATGTATTTTGAATTGTTTTATGATAAATGCATTATTTCGTCGGTCTAATTATCAGACTGCGTAACTCCATCTGGGATGCTACTTTGATACAATAGGGCTAGGCGCCAACTTGTTGTTTATGTTCTCCAAGATAGGCGATAATATTACAATTGTGAATTGCAAATTAAACAACAACAAAAAAAAGCTTTTTGCATATCTCAGCTGAACAAAAACAAATTATTAAATTTTAAATCTGTAGATCTAATAGCTGATAAAAAGGATTTTTTTTTTCATTTATAACTCCCCGTAAATCTCTTGTGAGTTGATTTTTGAAAACACCTTCCTAAGCTGATCTCTGCTCAGCAAAAGTAACACATTGTTACAAATTTTGTGTAATGAACGCTTAAAATAGTGTAAATAATTTATATCTGGAAGTGTAATACATTAATATTACTTTCTGTTGTATTTATTTTGTGTTAAAATCTTGCCATCACCTCTCCCTTCGAAATCTAGTTTTATGATGAAATAAAAAAAATAGTGATTATACTGATCGAAGAATATAAATTAAAAGTGGAGCGCGCACTGAGGCATGGCGTAGACAAAACAAAAGGGAATGTCTTGCTTCACCGCTGCTTGGCGCGATTAACGAATCGCGCCAAAAATCGCTTGGCGTGTTGCACTCCTATATCAAATCAGATAGACCGGTGGAGTTACGCAGTCTGATAATTAGGCCGACGATTTGATATAATTATATTTGTGGCTATTATTATTAAGTTTGCATTTTGCTTTAAATGCGGTTTTATAAAAGTGTTGTTTTTTTATTTTAATTCTGTAGGTAAGTACATATCCCGTATTTATTAAGTTATAATAACACAAAATTCTCAAAGGAGGGGGGGGGGGGGTCGAGGGTCTACTACTCTCCAAGTCGACACTCTCCGAGGGTCTACCACTCTCCAATTTCCCAATACGCAACCAAACACTTTTTTGTTTGTTTGTTTGATTTTGTCGCGCGATTGTGGGGGGAAAAAACCGAAAAAAAATAAATTACTGAATAAATAATTAATATTAATTAATAAAAAATTACTAATAAAACAAATACTAGCCTACATTTTACATGGGAATATAATGAATCGGGGAAAAAAATCAAGGGCTATGAGGGAGGTCCGGACCCATGAACCCCTCCCCCGCCCTTGTGTGTGCCACTAACACTGGGTGAACCGCAACACCTTGAAAAAGTTAGAAGTAGCCCGTACCCTAGGAAAGTCTGCCCATCCCTGCTCAAGATTATTTTTAGATGATTAATAGTTAAGTAACTGATTTTACTCAAAATTACTCATTAATAGTATTAATTTGTGCTCCAGGTGTCACCTGCCATTGTATTTTATTTGTAACTAGGATATGTGTTTGAATTTTTTTACATATGCTATCGAAGTCTAGGTATATAGAAGCCGGTGGCGTAACGTTTACCCCCGAGACCCCCACATCGCGGAAAGGCCCAGGATTCTAGGGGGCCCAAAACCTGATTGACACCACGCGCGCGTATTAAACCAATTTATAAAATATTATTAGCAAAACCTGGCTTTGCAGGGGGGGGGCTAATATTTTCCGTTACGCCCATTTCATATTCCATGCTAATTTACTTTTATATTTTGTTTTTGTTGTCACATACGTTGAGAGAAGTATTTTTAATTTAAATACATTGATCAAAATGGCCTTAAATTGTTTATAATTGTGTGAGACTTATAACTTTGCGCGTATTCTGGAAAAAAAAAAAAATTACAACCTAAACCGTGTAGGAGCTGTTCTTGCTTAAATTTAGATTTTAACGTCGAATATGTGGATATGTCGATAAATTGTTCCCTCTCCTTCATTGGCAAGTCTTCTGAATTTATACATTTATGCTTGAGGCGCGTGAATTTACGAAATTTAAGATTTTATTTTAACCCATGAAATATTTATTTATATTTATTTTTACAAGCAAACTACCTTTACGAGTTTGATCTTTTATAAAAATTAAAACTTTACACACACAAAAATAAACTGTAGCTGTATCTATTATAAATAAACGGTCTGCACCAGCGGTGTCCTAACTTTTTGACCTCACGGACCAGTAAATTCATAATTTAAATCCCGCGGACCACTAATAGGATTTTTTAAGTGTTAAATATATTTATAAAAAAAATTGTGAACTAAGAACACAATCAATGCATTTTAAAACATAACTTAATGTGATGAGTAAGTATATTCCACATTTTTCTGGGGACCAGCGAAATTTTCTCGCGGACCACTACTTTGGTGACCTCTGGTCTACACCATTGTTCCCCAATCTTTCTATCTCCACTGACCGGTCAACGTTGGATAGCTTTACCGCGGCCCACTGAGGGGGAGGACGTTGATTGTTTATATTTTAGATTGTTTTGATTTAATAATTTTATTTCAACCCCCTCCAAGTGGTCTGCGCGTAAAATTCCGCCATTCCAGAGATGCTTTTTCTGCCTTCAAGCAAGATTCCCAAAAGCGGCCGAGCCGCATTCTTAAAAATACGGCTCAACCGCTTTTGAGAACCCCACCTGGAAGCAAAAAAAATATGTGCGGTGCATTTTTGAAGCAGCTTCAGAGTGGCAAGACTTTAAGTGCAGACCGCTTAGAGGGTTAATTGTATTTAAACGTGCCTTCAGAATAAAATATAGCTACACCAAAAATGAATATAAAATGATTTAACAAGGAATATAAAGTGATTTTCCTAAAAAATAGCCCAAATCCAAGAAAAATACATCGCAGTAAATAAAATGGAAATAATTCAATGTTTCTTGGGCGGACCAGTAGTATTTGATCCACGAACCGGGGGTTGAAGACCACTGGTCTACATTATGGCATTACTAAAAATTATTTTTCTAGAAATGACTGATATAATAGAGATAAAAAAATACAGATTTTTACCATAATTATGGTTTCCTCTAATCATTAAGATGCGTTGCACGATGATTTCAAAATAAGTATACACCGGAATTTGATCGTAACTACGTTTTTGCATAGCTATCAGAAAACAATGGATAATGATTGATTGATATCTGAATAGTTAAAAATTACATACTAAGAGAAAAAAACAAAGCGTTGGAATACAAAATAAGTAAAACCGGTTCATAAACTCAATGTTTACAGAACGAGTTAATAAACTAGTTTAGTAATGGAGTACCTAATAAAGTGTGAGTGCAGTTTCTTTAGAAAAAGAGAAAAGTAGAATAGCAATGTCAAACTTAGAAACTAGTTAGCGTGAGAAAACAGTGAGATGGATGATATACGCCGAAAATGAAAACAATATATTTTTTTTTTACGTGAAATGATCTGCCAATAATTAGAGCCGATGTAAAAATAGAATTATACAGTCAACCCTCCTATAACGCGGTACTCTCAGAACGCGGTTTCTATATAACGCGGAGCTGAAATTGAGACAGCCCTCCTATAACGCGGTACTCTTAACAGCGCGGTTTCCGTTCAACAACGTTACTTTGATATTTTAATCGTGCGATAATGTGGTTGCCATGGGGATAACGTATATTAGTGTTAGTTTTTTGTTTTGGTTTTTTTTTCCCGCAGGATCTCTGCTCAGCAAAAGTAACACATTGTTACAAATTTTATGTAATGAACGCTTAAAATAGTGTAAATAATTTACACATCTGGAAGTGTAATACATTAATATTACTTTTTGTTGTATTTATTTTATGTTAAAATCTTGCCACACCACCTCCCTTCGAAATCTAGTTTTATTGTGAAATAAAAAAAGTAGTGATTATACACTGATCGAGGAATAAATTAAAAGCGGAGCGTACACTGATGCATGGCGTAGACAAAACAAAATGTGAAGGAATGGTTCCAAAAAGGTTTTTATTGGTCTCCATATAACGCGGTACGAATGATGTGATTTGTACTAATTCTGAGTTTCTTATAGCGCGGTTTCCATACAACGCGGTAAACGGTTTCCATAGAACGCGCTACGAATTAGCCTGGTCTGTACGGTTAAATCCGAGTTTCTTATAGCGCGGTTTCCATAGAACGCGGTACGCACTCACCGCGTTATAGGAGGGTTGACAGTACATTTTATTTATAAAATTTGCTACTGGAATTTGAAGTAATTTTTCTATATATAAATCAAAAAATTTGTTCAGCTGAGGAGCGATTTATACTTTTATAAAATTAGTAGTTAATCAGATATTTCCATTTAGTTTTAATATATATAAACCTAAGAAATTACTTCTTTGGCATATTTGTAAAGCCAGCAACAAATAAAAAAAAGCTGCACATTAGATCAGTATTATAAAAACGGTTTTACGGAAAAATTTTCTCAGAAATTTAAAACTAGCACGTTTTTATGAATAAATTATCTCCTCTTTATATTAATAATTCCTCTATTTAACTTTAGATTTCGATAAATAAAAGAATAGTCGCTACTTTTCCATTTCGCCGGCGCAAATCTCGCCATGTTGGCGTTATTGGCGACAACACACAATACACACATAAAAAATATGAATAATAAAATTTCTCATTAGTTTTTCATCCATTTTGAATGTATTATGAAAAAGACGTTACTGATAAGAAAAGATCCCGACTTGTTTTGAAAATGTGGTGGTAAAAGGTTACCAGTGGAAATATTGATTTGGCGTTGGATGTATCATTTTTGGCGCTTACTCCGACGAAACGGAAAAGTACCGAATAGTCTTTTATATATAGTTCGTATTAATTCAGGTTTTATTTAGATTTGATAACCGAATGAGTGTTTTATATGTGGCAATTTGTGAAACACATGAGAGATATTGGCGATGGACAGCGAAATTTTGGTCAAGTGACGAGGACGATACCTGAGCTGGCACCCAGCTCTCCAAACTTCCACACCACGCCAACGTTAAAACATCGAGTCTTAACCGATTTAACGTGCATCAGCTCTTCGGCATAGAGCGAGTTTTCAGTAGCATAGGACTCGAACCCACGACTCAACTACGCCACTGATGCGTTCGCGACCATGACTACTCAGCTATAGTGGTCTCAAATTTTTTTCCGAACTTTGTTAGAAGTAGCAATATATACTTTGGTGTGAAAAGCTATAATAATCTATAATTTGACATGAAATATCGTACAAATATTCACTATGTTAACATTTTTCGGCATCTGTAAATTTTGTGATTTCTTTTACTATAAATAAATTATATTAAACTGTCTTAAATTCGAAGTTATTTTTTTCAATTCTTGAAAAAAAAAGTTTAACAATATTCTTTTAATATACTTAAAATAAGCAGCTTTTTTAACATTAATGCAACTTTTTTTTTCTTTTTCGAGGTCGAGAAAACCCATTTTTGTACAATTTTTATAAACTTTTGAACGTAATTTTTAATTATATTCTATCTTTTTCTAACAGAGATTAGTGATTTTCCGAGCATAAATAAATAAAACTACTTTTTTTTTTTAATAAAAAGCTTAATTCAAAACTGTGATTACTTTTCTTAAAATATAAACGAATCAAGCGATCTTCAAAATTAGAATTAAGAAGTGAAAAAGACCTTAATGAAAATGAAATTTTAACACATTAATTGCTAGTTAAGCTGGCTGAGTGGCGTAGTTGGTTTGGCGCTGGCCTGGAACGCCTAAGTTTGCGAGTTCGATCCTGGCCCAAGTCGGTGAATTTCCAAGATGCAAAAAATCTACAGCGTCCATATCGTATGATTATGCGGTATGTTAAAAATCCCAAGAGTGCCTGTTTGGCTTCAGTACTCTCGGGAAAATTAAATTCCTAGTACAGTTTTTTGCATCGTACGGTCTCAGGTGCCTATCTCTGGGAAGGAAATTGAACGACAAAATTACATTGCGGCAATTGATATCCACCAAAATGGTTCCACTCTAAAAGGTGATACCAGCTCCCAGGGAATGTACTAGGTTTGCAATGAAAATTACCAATCCACAGTCCCATTAGAAAGAAAAAAACTTTCTAGTCGATAAAATAAAAAATATTCATCATTTCTATATTTTAGCAACTCTCATATAAAAAAAATAACTTTATGGTAAAAAAAATTTATCATTTTTACATTTTAATCATATTTTGCATGTATTTCATTCAAAACTCTGATTAGGAATATTTTAGGGTATAAAACATAAGTAAAAGTTTAAGCATCAAAGCACGGGTTACCTCGACGTCAAGGACCCGTTTCTTACACAATATCCTCAACGATTGAGATGTAAATATGTAGTCCATGTCAAGGTCAAGAATGTCAACTCGAATAAACACATCATTTGAACGACAGCATGTTGAACAGAGGAAAGAAAAATTACTTCTCAGTTCAGAGAGAAATGAGAAAAAAAGGAAATGAAATAATTTTAGAGGAAAGGTTGTTGATCTACGAAATGTAATTCACATCATAAAATTTAATGTTTCTATTTCAAATCTACATTAATCCATTTGCTTAGTGTTTCTCGAAACAGAAATGAATATAAACAATGAAATGTTTCTCAAATCCAATCGTATAGTATCTGATGAACAATACTTTTAGATTATTTTTTTTTATATCTTGAGTATGAAAGAAAAATACTACAAATGTTATTTTTAAATAAACATTTATTTTGAATAAAGTAAAAATAATCTCATTTTTCTTTTACAAAAATATAATGAAAAAATAAGTATTATAAGAGATTTTTCGAGGTCCATTTAGATTGTTGGAATATTTTTTAAATTTCCTCTTTGACATATCACATGTGATTTTTATAGGTGTGGAAAACAGAATATAAAGTGAAAGATAAGAGAAATACAATGCAATGAAAAATTGTAACAAAATATTTTTTTTTTTACTCTGATCACAATGCTCAAAACCCATCCATCATTGAATAGTTATTTTTCATTTATTTAACGTAAATATAGCTCACTTTCTTTCACTTAAAATATGACTGATTACATTCAAAACCATAGCTTTGAAAAAAGCGTTTAAAGGAATAATTTTTTTGATATTTAGTGTCAGTTGGATTAGAATATGCATATAAAATTGTTTTAAGAATATCATTACAAGAAAAAATTATTAAAATGTTAATTTTATGGCAACAAATGAAGGGAGAAGAACGTAGCTTCCAAACAATCTCCTTTTATGTGAAAAATGCTTCTATAATAATAATATTTAGACAATATATAATTATGACTTCTATACAGAAACTGAACTAAAACTTTGAAAAAATTCACATTATTTTCTGAATTACTATCGAATGAAATTTTTAACTATGTTTTTTGTTAAAATTTCTCTACTCTGATGCCTTTTCTCAAATATGAATAAGTTCACTTCTAAATTATATATAACAAAATCCTACTTTAAGCTCTGTTTAGAAGTCTTAGCTATATATAAGCAAAATATTATTATTATAGAAGCATTTTTCGTAGAAGAGAATGCTTTGAAAATATGTCATTCTTCTTTTTTTTTTTTTTTTTTTTTTTTTGCCAAAAAAATGTTTCTAGTAATTTTTTTTGTAATAATATTCTAAAAACTAGTTTATATGTATATTTTAATTCAATCGACACTAATATAACAAAAAATATCAATTTATACGCTTTTTCAAAATTACGGTTACGAACGTAGTAAAAAAGTCACCCTAAAAAAGAATTCAGAATTTTAAAACCACCTTGGTAGAAACTAGACATTCGATTAACTATATTTTGCCGAAAGTAACAAGAAATAAAAGTTATATTAAATAAAAAATCCCAGTTAAATACAAAAATACAAGCACTGCCAGTACATATATTTTTACCTTGAACTAAGCGAATAAAGCATTATCAAAATTCACAACTCATACAATCATAAAAAGTACAAAGAATACATTTATTTCACATTTCTAACGGTCGCATGCTTCAATCAAATAAAAAATAATGAAAGTGAGAAACAAAACTTACCTTTCTGATTCCTCTGCACCTGCGCCGGCTTGCTTAAGTGCCGGTGGCACGTGGTTTAGAGTAAGTTGAATCCTGTTGGATTCAGAGTTATTCCTAGATCTAATAGGAGGCACAACAGGATCACAGGTAATATTATTTCCATTGGCACCGATTGTGTTCAGGACGGAATTTGAGGCACTGGTGTAAATGTCGGCAACCTGTGTCGACGGCGGAGACTGGTTTGGAATGCCATTATTCACGATCATGCCAACGTTTTGCTGTTGCATGGGGTGAGAAAAAGGCAAGGCATTGCCGAACGGATCTCCCTGCACCAGAATACTCTGATGATTGACGAGATTGTTGAAGTTTCTGTCCGCGTTCGTCGTTTGTAAGCTCAAATCCTGGACAAGGGTCACAGGCTGGAGGTATTCATTCTGTGGCAGAATGATGCCATACATATGCTCCTGCTCGCCCATTATGAAATTACCTCTGTAGGTTTGGTTGATCGGAATCTCGTACACCTGAGCGAAGTTTCCGACGTTCAGGAAACCATCGTGGTGTTCATCCGAATCGCAATTGGTAATCTGGATAGTTGGTGGAGTATTCTGACCATTGTTTTCCGGTTTGGACTCGGCCTCCATGTCAGCTGGTGGGTCTTTAAAATCCATGCAAAGCCAGCGACCCCTCTTGAAAGGTTCGCTGCTGATGATCTTGACCACCTTGAAACGCCTCTGCCAGTTGTTGGGTAGAGGATTCATAATTGGCACCTGAGCACTTATAGGACTCTCAGACTTACTTGTCATCATCGTGACACCACCTGCAACAGGACCTATAGAAGCGAAAGTCGGAGTGACACCGATACTTAGGTTCATGTTCCTATCCACCATTCCGGAAGGCAATTGGGTAAATATGATTTGACCACAGGGAGATGCCAGATCGTCGCACAGGTTGTCTTCTGAATGGTATCCTTCGTAGTCCGCTCTGGAAGAATCCAGAATATCCGAGCTGAGATCCTCTGTGTGACTCTCATCCAAATCATCCGCGCTGTCATAGGCCATGTCATCGTTCTTTCGCGAACCTTGAACTGTGACGCTGGTGATCTGAAAAGAATTCGTATTTCTCCGTTCGAGATTGATATCAGTCGGAGGAACGATATTACCATTGTCAGCAGCTTGGTCGATATACAAGGTAGTCGACGGGGATAGTATTCCGACTACGTACGGTTGACTATTGTTGTTACCGGAGTTCCTGTTATCGGTCATGTTGATTTTAAAACAATTAACTAAGCACAAAATAAACAGAAAAAACACTAAACTCATACAGATCTGCTATCCAATTGGCTCTCGTAGAATCAGTTGAAAGGCGAAACGTTCACTAACATCCCATCGGGAAGAATATGCGGCGTAAAAGTGTGAGACTTAAAAACCACCACTCCTACCGACAAACACAAGGAATATAGCGATCATATGTTTACAGCGAAAGCGCACGGGAGGTTTTTTCGATCGGAGCGCGGTTTCGTCAGCGCCATCTAGTTAGGCAGACTCAAAATTAGCTCAAGGTCGACATTTCGAGGAGACACGAGGAAAGAGAATAAAATGTAAAAACATACGCAGAAACGGAAACTATTTCTCCGTGCTGCCATCTAGTTTTCGAAGGAGAAAACACAAAACTGAATGACATAGGAGACGAAAATAGTTTTTGAATTTGAAAAAAAAGATGTGATATAAAACGTTTATTCTCAATAATATAATTTAACTTCTTGAAATTTAGCATGTAAATGAAACCCTATTTCGAAATATCAGTAAGATGAAAGGAATCTCTTTGCACTATAATTTTAAATTTACCCGAATAATTCAACAAAAAATAAGTCTTCATTATGACTGACCAGTGGCACACACAAGGGGGGGTCCTAGGGGTCCGGACCTCACCCAAAGCCCTTGATTATTTTTTCGATTATAATTCTAAGTATATAGTACGTAAAATTTAATTAAGTACTTGTTCTTAATGATTAATTTTATTAATTAATGCTAATTATTTATTCAATATTTAGCTTTTTACTGTTTTTGTTTCCGAAAATCGACAAAATTAAAAGAAGCATGATACAAGAATGGTGGACTTGCGACCCTGGACACCCCCCTTGAAAAATTTCTGTGTGCGCTACTGGGACTGATAGAATATTTGTTTTTGATTCTTCACGTAAAAAAAAATTCAATATATTTAATTTCTTAAACTTTCGTATATTTTTAATTAGCTATAATTTTTAATATGGCACATTTTATAAAACATAACGCTTATTAATATTTTTTTTAATCAAAATATTTAAACTTTTTTCTATAATTCTATACATTTACAATTAGTGCTGAACATACAGAAACTTAAATGCCTTTGCACAGATAAAAAAGTAAAGAAAAATAGGGTCTTTGCGGGTATTAATATAGCCAAGGAGAAAGAGCGAATACTCAGAAAAGGCTTGGCTGCTAGATTTTCAGAAAAACCAACAGCAATTGTTCTATGAATTTTTTATTCCCTACACTATTCGAAAGAACATAGAAAGATTTATGGAAAACATCGCTCTTACATTAAGAAAATTACATAACGGTAGAATCTTTCTTTCATATTTAAACCTTAATAAATTTGAGAACAAAAGAACAATGCAAAATTTTTATTTCCATGAGCTTAATATTCTTAAACTAATTTACTTCTATTTATGGATATTTTATTATAATATGGTAAACTATTTTTAAATTTCTTTTTTAACTGTAAGTGGAACTTATATAAGCAACATTTTATAGTAAAAATATTTTGGGATTTCCTCATAATGGTCTTAACATAAAAGCAACTTATCTGTTTTTATTTAATACACAGTTTAATAACGTAAATTAATAACATGAAATTATGTTTTATATCACTAAATGTTATGTTAATATCACTAAATGAATAATAATAATTTTCTTGCCTCTGATTCTAGGGAAACAAAATATTATTTAATTTGTGGTTTTCTTGAATTCATGAAAAATTGAATTCTGTTTGCTATCTCTTGTGTTTTTATTTCAATACAACTGTAATAAAATGCTCTTTAAAATGTCTTTCTCTTTTCCTTTTTGCTATATATGTCGCAGGAAAATGACGAAATTAGGAATTTCATGAAATCCCTAAGGGATAGGATCAATTGACGGGAGATGTTAAAATAACGTCTCTACAGGGTCAGTTCCATGATGAAAGTAATTGATTTTATCAAACCCTGAATTGTTTCAGTGGTGAATTAACTAGTCAGGATTTGCATTGGCAAAATGCTGTCCAGGGGGGGAGACACCTGAGGGGTCGAGTCTTTGCACTTCCTTACCATACAGATTGTACTATCGATCCCCTAAATATCAACCCCATATCTTTAAGAAAATGGCACCATACGATTAACATAGGGATTGATATTTTAGTGTGTAAGCAACCGAGAGAAAAGATGTTATACATAAAAAAATACTAGCCTAATTTTCTAATTATTTGTTAATTAGTTTCGAATAAATAATTTGTATTTCATTTATTATTGTTCTATTACTTATTTCTACGTTTAATAATGCACCCTATTTGTTAAATAAACACTTTTAAACTCTTGACAATATTATTTCAACATTTCACTGAAACATGTCAAGAATTTGTTCAAATCCCTTACTTTTATCAGAGAAATAACCTTGAAGAGATTTTAACATCTCCGATCAATTGATCATCTCCCTTATGGCTTTGATGAAATTTCTAATTCCATCATTGTCCTGCGACATATACATATATATAGCATAGAAATAAAATCTCTCTCTCACTCCCACTCCCACACCCCCTCTCTCTTTCTCTTACTCTCCCTTTCTCTCTCTCATCCTCTCTCGCTCTCTCTCTCTTTTTCACCTCCTCTTTCTTTTACTCTTCCTTTCTCTCTCTCACCCTCTCTCTTCCTCTATATATATGTATGTGTCCCTAGAATCCGAACTAAAACCTGGGGCTTGATTTGAACACCATTATCCTTGAAGTTAACTTCCATAACCTATGAGCGCGGGTTCGGATCTCTTCCCGAAACAAATCGTGAACCGGATTTAATGTGTATCAATTCTGTAGGGCTCATATTTCTTATGCTGAAAAGCAAGAACGTGGAGAGTGTGATGACAAGTAGGGTGTAGTCCTCGCCATTTTATATTATGGTTTAAAATTACGAGGTTCATCGACAGTAACTCTCACGTTTCTTTTTGTATGTAGTGATTAAACTGATCGTCACTCAGCTCTGACGGCTTGAAAAATTAGCGCGGAAGAAATTTAAAAAGATATATGAAATGAGGATTTATTATAAGAGTGAAGAAAAAAAATTCAAATTCAAATTTCTTCGGATATACCGTTTAAAGTAAAAAAAAATCTTAATTTATTGTCAGTATGACATACAACACATCGGAGGGCAACTCTTGAATATATAATACTAACGTGACTTTTAGAGAGAGAGAGAGAGAGATTCTAATATATATAATTCCAATATTCGTCTAATGAAACATTTTAATATTTTTCGATTCAAACATTATTGTCAAAAAAATAAATAAATAAAATCTTATATTCCACTCTGAAGAATTTTTAGAAGAAAAACTGCATGAAAACATATGTAAATCACAAAAAATTACGCTAATTTATTCACTCATTATCTAATCAAGGGCGGCATTTGGATCAAATTTGAAGTATATATATATATTGTTTTCATCTGTTGTATTTGGCGGGAAGCATAACCAGTTGATACACTCACGAAGTAAGTCTTACTATCTACCTTTTGCATTGAATTTAAACCTATACTGTGAATACTAGTAGGCTATAATTTTATCGTTATATTTTATTAGTATAGTGATTTTATTTGTAACATTTAAATTTCTTTTAATATTTTTCTTTCCTTTCTCTTTGGCTCAGTGGCTTAGGCAAATTACAGGTGAAGGTTGGCTAGCCCTAAAACTTGTTTAAATCTGCAATCTTGGTTCCTAAGGCCAGGAGTTTGTTATTGTACTACTGTGCCTAATATTTCCTATCTTGAATAGTTATACTTAGGTTCTATAGCTATCTGTGTATAAATATTATGGATTATATATATATATATATATATATATATATATATTTTTAAAAAAAATTTTTTATAAAATTGGGGGTAAATTTTTTTTTTTTTTTTTTGGTATTTCTCTCATTTAACGTATCTTATTTTTTATTTTGTACTTTGCATATTTAATGACAGTTTTTCCTTTATGTTGAAACTTGAAGGGTTCGAGGCGGGAGTATATGTTACAGCATGACATTTAATATGTTTTCACATCTTTCACCAGTAACTTTCTCCCCATCCCTGAGTGAGGTCACAACGGACATTCCTTTCACCCTTACAATGTCCGGTTTCAGCTATCCAAAAGGGGACAAGGGTAATAATAGGTTTTTGTTGACAGAGAGCCACAGGAGATGTTTTATGTTAATCTTGAGTGTAGTAACTGTAAGTTAAAACAAACGCTTGCGGGCACCATCATTAGTAGACTATTTTTCGAAGAAATTGGCCTGCTTAAGTAGACGATTTCTGCTCTTTTATTTCATTCGTTTGAGACAATAACAAGTAATTATATCCTTAATTTCAAATTATTTTGAATTTATATATATGTAGAGAGAGAGAGGGGGGGCATTTTCCGTTTTTGTCCGGGGCTGCAACACTGCTATAGCAGGCCCTGATTTAATACTGTATGTATTTAATTTTATCTCATTTTATATAATAATATTTAAGTACCGTATATCCGGTGTAATGATTTCACACAGCTCTGGTATAAACTATTTATTTCTCAGTAAGTAAATCATCAAAAAAAAAAATTAGAATATTCTTTCACAATTCAATAGCAAAAGGGTCCACAGATTTCGAGTCTCTTTGGCTGCAATGTCTCTTATCTCTCGCATAAAATAATGACGTAAAGCAGCTCGCTAGAGAAAAGTCCTACACAAAGGATACGTAAAAAGGGTTCACTCTCGGTAATTCCACACCGAGTCTGAGTGAGTTCGCTAGCTCCAAATTCGCCGTGCTCTTTCGCACTCTCTACCGTTCCAAAATCCGCCTTACTTCGTGGATCAAGTATCGCTTTCGTTCGTTGATCGAGACTCAGACCGTTCCCGGATCTTCCTAGTTCGGAGACCGCCGTACTTCGTGGGATCGTTATCGCTTTTTCTGTCTCTCAAGGGACCTCACCGGCCTCCTTCAAAATCCAGTCTCCCTTCCGGAATCTCTCGCTCACCTTATATCCTCTCTATCTCTCCTAATCATCCTTCTGTGATCTCTTGTTCTTTTGCCGCCCCAGTCGGTCTCGGCTTCCTTGATCTCTTGTTCTCCTGCCGCCCCAGTCGGTCTCGGCTCCCTTGATCTCTTGTTCTCCTGCCGCCCCAGTCGGACTCAGCCCATCTGATCTCTCGCCCAATGGGCGCCGATGGCTGGGTGCACATTGTAAGTTTCCAGACGCGCCGTCGTCACCGAATCGTGGGAAAACGAAAACACAATATTAAGGCGCCTCTTTTTGACAGTCCGGACAGCCTGGGAAAAAGGGTCCGAAACTTTGACCCCCCAGTTACGAGATTCTTTCTCAGCAATTAGGGAAATGTCTGGAATTTTCGCAACGTCTGTCGGCAAGGGATCTGTTAGCAAATAGGGGGAAGAGACCGGCTTCGTCATACCGGCTTGTAACGCGTATCTATACTTTCAAACTAGAATTTTAAATTTTTGGATATGTTCGCAGTATAACGCGCACCATTTTTTTTTTTTTTATGACGAAGCCTGAAATGTACATGTGCAATGCTCTTAACTTTTGAAGTCTATGAATAAAGTGCGAGTGGATAATAAAGCATGGAATGAAAATAAACCTGACATAACTAAAAAATCACTAAAAGAAATGTAGTATATCTAACCATCTAAATGGAACGGAAGATGATTATTTATACTAATCAGAGTAATGGTGATGGTGGAAAGAGGAAACAGAATTAGGTGATGTGCTTGAAGATAAAACGGAAGACGAATAGGACAAACTTTTCGTGTTATCCAACAATTAAAGTTCTTAAGGTTGTGATATCCCCCGGGCTGGGGGTATCATCTCTTCCTCATCCACGCGACCTAAGTTTGTAGGGATACAAGATTGACCACTCAAACCTTCCATAATAAAGCTAGTTTATTATTATCTCAATTTATGTTAAGCAATGCAACACAACTCTTAGAGGGAAATGATCAGGAGTGATATGACATAAATAACAATTCTTAGCAAATAGCCTAAAATAAATAAATCCTACTCACTATCTTTATGATAAATTAACCTCCGAATCTTTATCTATAGCGATTCTTTAACTAACTAGAGTCCGCTCTATCATTAAAGTTTAATTTTATATCGCTTACCGATATTCCACGGCGAACAGCTACCAATCTTTATATCTTCTATATAATACTGTAATCCAACTTGATCCGGCAACCAGGCAACCTTCTGGCTTCGAACCCAATTCTATATGCCTCTTATAATACTTCCTAAGACTTCTGAGACTCCCCTTAGCCTTTCTAAGACTCTTCTAGCCATCTTCGCGAATGCCAAAGCTGCAATATATATAATCATTCCTAATCTGCATATCGAATTTTCTTCCTGAGTTGGAATGAAATGCCATTCTGGCCTCAGAGATTCCCCAAAAGGATTTTTAGTGAAAGGCGTGATAAAGCCACGTCACAAGGTATGTCATTTCGTTTAAATAAACAGTATTTATATTCAGATAGAAATCAAATTCTTATATACCGGGGTTTTTAAACTTTTCGGGGTGGCACCCCCATTTTTTGTTCAAAAATTTTGTGTGGCCCCATAAGTATTGTGCAAAGTTTACACAAGCTTGGGTACTTCTATATGTGTTTTATTTGTAGAATATTATTGTTTTATAGCAGGGGTGTCAAACTCGCAACCCTCAACGAACATTCTTGCGGCCCTGCCTGTATATCAGCACACAGCTATATATAATAAAATATCAAAATTTCTACCGAAATAAGAAAGATAGCAGCAGAGAAGAGATGTCAAGTGTCACGAAGTAAACATTAAATTTTTCTTGTTCTTTTATATATGTTTATTATAATGCATTATTCGAAATAAACTACGTTTCTATGAATATTGATTTTTCCCACCTCAGGTTAAAACTTGTTTGTTTGGCCCAAGTTAGCCTTTGAGGAGATCGACACCCTTGTTTTACAATAATAAAACATCCTCAACAGGGGTATAGTTACCGCCGTATCAATGATACGGAGTCCCCAAGATTCAGGGGTTCAAACATGTGCAATATTTTGACACTTTCAAATAAATTTAATTAGTGCGATTATTTTTATTTTCCAAAAAAGAGTCCTTAAGAAATTTTGATACAGGGCCCATTTAGGACCTGATCCTCAATACGCTTTTATTTTGAAAATAGCAATATAGAAATTTTAATTAAGCAACAAAATACAAAAATCATTATATAATGTAATTATACGTTCAATTATACATAAACTTTAAGAAGAAGTGAGCACATTCTGAGCTGAGATCATCACCTTTTATCAACAACGGCATATGTAAGATTTAAGTATCAATGGGACGATTATTTTTAATTATGTTATTAAATTTTGGAATAACAGACCCCATCGCTGGACGAAGTACTTTTTTCAATATTCTTTAGATTTGATCGACACTTTGATTTTATGGTTGTTTAAGAAGCAAATGTCGTCCCTCGCATGAAAAAGTTGTAGAAAAAGGTAAAAGGTACTGTATTTCAATTTCAAAAATTGTTGGAAATTCTTTTGGTGAACAAATTATTGTATGCAAAAAGATACATCAAAAATGCTAAAAATTTTGGTGACACCAGCTGCAAGTTGCACGACCCCTAGAGTTGAAGACACTCTGCTATATACTCATCTTTTCTTTATTTTTAAAACTATCATTTTTATATCTAGCGTATAACGCGCACCCGTAAATTTCGATCTTATTTATTTTATTATTATAATAATTATTATTATTTGTTAAAAATGCACGTTGTACCCCGGAATATACGCGGTTTATAAATAGATTATTATTATTACACCATTTTATATTATTGGTTACACTGTTCCATTAGCAATTTTGATAATTCCAAATGGAGGATGTGTGTGTGTGTATGTGAGTGTGCGTGCGTGCGTGCGTGAAATAATAAAAATGAAACAATTTATTCGTAAAACATAAGGTAATTTGAAGGTTTCCTCCGATCATCTCTAAATGTGATGGATTCGAAATCCGAACTTTCCAGTTCTGTTTTTACTCCTAGGATATTTACAAACTAAGTCTATATAGGGCAGGGATGGCAAACCAGTGGCACGCGTGCCATGAATGGGACGCAACACAATATTTTGGGCCCGCCAGAGATGAAAATGTTTTGCATTTTATTTCAAAATAACAAAATTCACAAGGAAATATTAGAAGCAAACGCGAGTGATCAGTTAGGGGACGGCGGGGAGCACACTCGTTTGTTGTTGTGTCTCTTAGTTATTGCCCAAATTACATCTTGGACTACAGTTGCTTATGATGTAAAAATTGTCTACTCACAGCATAGTCAATTTCGTCGGCATAACTGTATTTTAAAGTTTATTTGCGTTATATTTATGATTTTTTAACTGTTCTTTAACATGGCTGGTTTAGCAAAAGCACAAAAAGTGCAAGATAGCAAATGTAACAGAAAATTTCAAAAGATGAATCTAGAAATATGGCATGAGATTAATAAAGGCGACAAAGCGGTGTGTGTTTTATGTTCTGGAACAGTGGTATGCAGAACATCGTCTGTAAAACGGTATTTTGAGACAAATTACAAATAATCTTGTCAAATACGTGAACCACAGCCAAAATAATTAATTGCTTAGAAACCATTTGGCACATAATTCCAATTCAGCATGCATTCTACTAAAAGTAACATCCTATAATCCTAGTATAAGTTATTTGTCATCCACACACAATCTACAACAACAGAAGTGCAAAAGGTATTTTTTCGTAGTAAATAAAGAGTTTTGAGAGTTGTTAATATTTAGTTTTATATTATTTTCCCAATAATCATAAGCCAAAATTATTTGACGGCACGTCTATACCTCATTAAGTACTTCTTTAGAAAAAATGGCACGTTGATCCATAAAGGTTCGCGCCCCCCCCCCCGTGGTCTAGGGAAACCCCTTGAAGCAGCCATATGAAGGTATTCAATAGCTAGGTTTGCTTCCAAGTAATGGATTTAATTCGTGTGACGTCATGACCACGTGTATATGTTCTCACGTGTTTCCCGCCTAACACAAACTCAACTGTCTCGTGCTTTGTATTGTTATACTTCGTGTAGTTAATTATTCACTTATTAAGTGGTCACAATCGCAGGCTCAATGACTCACAGTCGTAGGTTGCAGTCCTGGTTCCGCCAAAGATTGTCAAGCAGAAGAATGGGAGTTGCCGAACAGTAAATTGAATTGAACCTGTCATGTAGCTCTGCCCCTTGGATACGATACGCCCTAGTGGTAAATTATTTTTCATCTTCCCCGTACAGTAAAATATGCGAATTTCTTTCAGGCCCTTTTTATTGAGTTTGTGTGGATACTATTTAAGAGCATATACAAATTTGTACAAATTTATTTTGATTCATTTTAATAGAAATGTGATAATAATCAATACAGACTCACATTTTGAATTCTTTATGATACGCTTACAGTGGCGCACATTAGGGGGGTGTCCTAGGGGTCCAGATCCCCTCCTCCCCCAAAACCCTTGATTTTGTTTCCGATTGATTATAATTCTAAGTATATTGAACGTAAAATTTAATTAAATATTTGTTAGTAATGATTAATTTTATTAATTAATGCTATAATTATTTATTCAATAATTAGTTTTTTACTGTGTTTTGTTCCCGAAAATCGGCAAAATCAAAAGGAGTAGGATACAAGAATGGTAGACTTTCGACCCTGGACCCCCCCTTGAAAAATTCCTGTGTGCGCTACTGTACGCTTATAATCACTTATTTTCAATAATTGTTAATATGGCACATTGGTGCTCTATTTGATTAATTTGATTTTAATTTAACTCACACTCTGAAGCAACACGAAAGCTATTGGCGGCACACCTCATAATTTTGAGCCACTGTCAATTGACGAGGAGGATATCCAAGGTAACAAACTCCTATCCAAACTTCCCCACAACGCCAAGGGTGGACTTTGAACCTCAACAGATTTAACGTGCATCAACCACTCTACACAGAGACTCTTCAAAAGGTTTCGAACCCGCGACTAGACAACGACGGCCTCGAGTTCGTGACCATGTCTACTCGGCTACCACAACCTTTGTTCTATTTGCAGTTTTGAAGTTTGTTCATAAATTAAACTATTTTCTTCTCTTCCAGAAGCTGCTGTAAGATGTGTAATACATACATTCGGAAAAAAAAATAAAATGTTAGAATAATTCACTTAAAATACTTATGCAAATAACGAGCTACAAAATGACGAGAATCTTGTAGAGCTAATTCACGATAATGTTAATAAAATTTATTACAAACATTAAAAAAAAAACATTCTTAATAAATACGTAAGAAAATGAACTATGTACGAGCGTTAACATGGATTTAAAGGAATAAATTTAAAAATGTCCGACACACATGAAAGCATTAGTAGGAAAAAAATGAAACATAATTTTTAAAAAAAAAAACATATTCAATTAATAGTTGCTGAAACTATTATTAAAAAAAATTGTCAAGTCACTTCAAAGTGACGATATTACAAAAACAATAAATATTCCACTTTCCCTCCTCCAAGTTTATTTACTCAAATCAAATGAATATAATAGCAATATTGGACATGAAGAGAAATAGTAAAAGAAAACATAAGCAATTCCATACATACCAGTGAATTTCTTAAAGTGGCGAATTTATGTCAATATTTTATCACTAAACACAATTAATTAAATGAAAATAAAGAAAAATTAAATAAATGTATAGAGTATACTTTTTCTATATCATAAAGTTTATAAATATATTGCTCAACACACAAAAGATATTTCAAATCAACCTCAAGCGGAAAAGGTAGATTTATTACTTACGTATTCCTTTAAAAATGTAACAAAACTGTTGCTGTTGTTGTTTTACTGATAATGAATAAGCATCATATAGAACCCCAGAAAAAATTCATTATGGCCCAACTATCTATTTAACACTGTCTATGTGTCTGGGTTTTAGAACCGAGGTTAAGTGATCAAAATTTAACGGACATTCCACTCTCAACAATTTGGGCTTAGCGACGTCGAAGCACGAGTCAATCTTAACAAAAAAATCTATCTGAATCAACATTGCTCCTTGAAAAGAACAAGCCGTTCTTTTCAAGTCGGCTTTGACCTAACACGGTAGATTTCTTTGAAAATTTATGTAAAAGAAAACCGTGCAAATAAATTACGTTTCCTACAATAAAAAGTTATTGTATTACATCTTACAAAAATTATGAAAAAAAAAAATAAATAAATAAAATAAAATAAAAAATTTTATTAAATTCCAAAAACCGTGTAAAAGTAGATGAAGAATTTACTGCTTAAGTATTTTGATATGAGTAGTGACATTTATATATTTAAGGAAGGGTAAAACGGCAAATCTAAAACACTAGAAATGCTATTAATAAATTCTTTATCACTACTTGTTTAATTATAAGTGCATTTGTTTTCAGAGAAATGGATCAAAATCGTGGTCCTCAATAATGAATGACAGTTTATTACCGTTGCTGTATAAAGCAAATGAGGACTACAAGAGATGGATCACGTAATTTTGAACCGTGGTCAACTGACGAGGACAGCCCCTGAGCTGTGTGGCATCCCCTCTCCAAACTTCCACATCACGTTGTAAGGGTGCCCCTCGGGTACCCTTTTCCTTGATTATCAGCGTGAGCTAGAGGTGTAGGAATAAATGAAGAACTAGAAGCTGCCATAATCTTAATATTACTTTATTAAGATATTAACTTAAACCAATAACAGATTAGATAATATTATGATATGTGAGAGAATCTACGGTGGCTAAACACACACTATATAATACTGAAATAACGTAACACGAACCACTATCAATAACTAACTCGCCTAAGCTCAATTCCAATGCGAACACAGATCCGAATATTTAAATGGTCACTCCTACCTTAACGTCCAACGAAGCCTCACAATCTATCTGATCCTAGCTGAAGTTGTGGTTCACTGGTGTGCAATGGTATGCACCTTGACTAAGGGCTCTCTGTCACGGGTAACTTCTCTTGACTGTCACTTAACTTCTTGAAATACTCTTCACACTTGCCACACGAATTAGCATAACACTCCCCAAATGCCACCCTGCTTACTCTAAACTTCTGTTATTTAAAAGCTTCCTAATTTGCAACTTTCCTTCACGTTTTACTTCTCGGGTTGGTTGGAAAAGAATTGCCACATTTATTCTGGCCCCAAAGAACCCAAAAGGACATGTTAATGAAAAAAAACGCGTGAACCCGTCACAACGTCAACGGGAAGACTTTGAGCCACGATAGATTTAATGTGCATCAGCCCCTACACGGCGGGTATTTAGTGGCACCAAGGCTCGAACTCATGACATAACGGCCACATTGGTGACCTGAACCACTAAGTCCCCCGTGACCACATAGTCCTTACTAAAAATATTAACAACATACAATATTTGTGAATATAGGAAAAATCGTTTAACACGTTACTGAGGAGAACTGAAATATTTTTTCGTGTTAAAAAATTTCCTGTTAAAGGATGTTGCAAAAAAAAAAAAAAAAAAAGAAAAAAAAGCAACATATATTCAACAAAACTAAGTTAATAAGAATACATTTTATTTACATAGATATGTATGTATTTAATAACAATCAATGAGACAAAACCATTCACAAGTATTTAATGAAATTTATAATACAAAATTTTCTCCTGTTTTTCTAAAAATAAAATATTTAATGTCTTCGGAAAATAATCTGTTATTTTTCTTTGCATTGTCTTTTTTTAGCATCGAATTGTGTACAAATTATTCGATGTCGCCCATTATGTTATTCATTTCACCATTGGATTGCGCGTCTAAATAATTGCGCATACTTTTCATGACGTTCCTCATTTCGGATGACGTGGGAACTGAAGATGCATTATTCATTTTATTTTCGTCTTCGGAAACTGCATCAATGATATTTTTTCAACACATTGAACAAACTTCAAAATGTCTTTGTCTGCCATAATTGGGGCCTAACACTCATTATCATCATCTACTGTGAAGAAATTCTTACGATGATACATTAGAAAGCCAGAAATTTTCTTAAACATTCCTTAAGTGTCGGATCAGTTTCAGTATCCTCCTTCTCCAGAAGGGAAATCTTTTCGTGTTACAGGATTTTCGTTTCGTGTTAAGAGAATAAAATGCATGAAAATACATAGCAGTTTGTCGGGATCGTTGTATTATTTCGTGTTAACCGTTATTCGTCTTAAGTGTTTTCGCGTTGCGTTAAACGTATTTCATTGTATAATGAAGATTCTCGTTCCGTAATTATACCTTCAGAGGCTAAATTGTTTTATGATATATTGGTAAATATCGACCTTATCAAGTAAGGGGGAGTGGTGTGTGTAAGTTCTTTGCGTCACTCACGGAATTCAGCTCAGCAAATCATTAAATCTTGTTAGAATGTTTCGGGGTTTTTAACCATGTTTAAAATACAGTTGGATTTCACAGATTTGCGAATATTTTACGGCCTGGAGAAATTAAACTACCAGTTAATTGATGATTTTCGCCCTCATCCTGTGACGGGCTCATCACGTTTTCCACTAAAAACTCCTCTTGGGTTCTTTGGGGCCGAAAAAGGAAAATTCTTTCCAACCAAATCCAGAAGCGAAGCGTGAATATGCAAATGGGAAACCTTTTAAATAGCAGAAGTTTAACGTAGGCGTATGACCTATTGGGAAGTGATTATGCTAGTCTGAGTTTAAGCGCGTGAACTGAAGGAAGAAAAGAAAGCCGTCATTGAGTGTGAAGCTATCCGTGATAGAGCGATCAAGTCAAGGTGGATACTATTCCACGCGAGACAAACAAAAATATTTAGGATCCGAGAGGATTGCGATTAATCAAGAGATTAAGGTAGGATAATTCTGTTATCTATTAGGACTGTGCATAAGTTGAGATTAGGAATAGGCGGGAAGATAGTGATTAAAGTCGCGCTTATTTGGTAATACGTATTGTGTGTTTTCTCACCTCAGATCCGCTAGGTTATAATATAAATATTATCATTGTTAGTGTTTAAGTTAAGATCTTAATAAAGACATTTTTTAAGACCATGGCAACGCCTGGTTCTTCATTCACTCCCACACCTCTAGGTCACGAAGATAACTTAGAAGTAAAGTATCACCTACGGGCGAATGCTTTACAATCCTATTCACGTAACTATCAGCGATCTTAAATCGTGTTAGAGTAAATTATCCGTGTAAAGAATGAATAAATAAAAAAATGAAAGACTGCTTTTTCTGCAACGGTTTAAAAAGTTGATGTATAACTGAAGAAATATCTATGTTCATTGCAATGCATGTTTAAAAAAATGTTACAAAACCATTATCTTTCACTTGAAAGAATTATTGAAAATAAAGTATTTTATCAATCCGAATTATGATGCAGTATGCATTATTTAAAGGTAAAAGTGTGCTTACTTTAAATCGTAATTTCTCAAAAGTGCACAGTACAACAAAAGGAACATTTTTGAGCTTTCTACTCATCTTATAGCCTTAAACTTTTGCACGCATATTAGTACTATATAAATAAATATTTTGATAAGAGATTTTGCCAAAACAGTTATTCAAAAAAATTTACCGGTTAACATGTACATGGATTTTCATCGTTTTTGGAAGCGTTTCCTATGTTACTCCGCATATAAACTTTTTTAAAAACTACTCAAATTTCTTTTTTAAAAAAAACTCTCATTTAAATAATAATGCAATAAAATCACAAAAAAATTGGTGATTCTACTACTAGTAAAAAGGGTCCTTAAACTTAATCCTTTTTAACATTACACAGATAGGGAAAGTGCTACGTGACATGACCATCTTAAAGAATCAAAACATCAGGTTTTTATATCTCATGCTGAAAATACATATTTTTTAAAAAAATTTACCTTTCATCTTAGTTCAGTAAATACCTATAAAATCAAAATCCTATTATACACTTAACTCTTTATCTACCGACGATACTTATAAGTACCACTCACTTTAAAATTGCATACATAGAATAACCATTTTTACGAATACTCAGACGATACTTAGTAGGAATATTCTTTGAAATCCACTCTTCCAAGATATATGGCAGCACGGGTTCTATGATGAATGTTTTAGCGGGGAAGGCGAATAGTTTTACAGCAGAAATTGCGTTTTCAGCTGACGGCGTTTTCAGCGGATTGCGAAGATTGTCATTTTTGTTCCGAAAAAGTGATTAATGTCAAAAGGTAAGTGTCTTATTCTTTTTGTATGTTAATGAAGACCTTAGAAAACGATTTGACTACTTTCTTTAAGTAAACACAGTGTATATAATTAATTTTACAATCGAATATCTTTAATTAATTAATTAGCTCTAACGGATTAAATTTCCGAAAGTTGAGAATTTTTTTTTATGTATATCTCTTAATTTTCAATGTAGTGATTCAAAAAAACTGCAGTAAATCATAATGCGGTAGATAAAGGGTTAAATCTGTTCTACATACTTTAAATGTCATAATGTTGATTTCTCTGAAACTTCCAAAAAAAAACTTCTACATTTATCCGAGAGAAGAGAATAGTTGTCTTGATAATCAGTCATTCCTCACGAATTCTCGCGATGCGTAAACTTTAACATTTCACACTATTAAGAGTAATTCTGTACTCTAAATCAATATTCCCCAGACACACAATATCCTCTCTCTAGACAGGTTTCGCTCCAGTAATAAATGAGATTTTACTCTCCCCGCGCAGAGCAAAATTCATTAATTTTACTAAATGACACCATTTAATCCTCAAATCCTTTATCCATATAACAATTCCGTTGACAATACCGTTAAAGTAACAAAATATATACGGTAATATCAGTAGCGCACACAAAAACTTTTCAAGGGGGGTGTCCAGTTTTGAAAGTCCACCGTTTTGGTATCATGCTCCAATACGCCTCCCAACATATTCTTTTGATTTTGTCGATTTTCGGGAACAAAAACAATGCAAAATTAATTATTGAATAAATAATTAGCATTAATTAATAAAATTAATTATTAATAACAAATACATAATTAAATGTTCACATAATTCATAAGGTTTAAATAAAATTTTCTGATTTTATGACTTATGAATCAATTATTTAGTCAATTTTAAATGTTGCTTTCTTCTATTGCTTGACAGCCCTGGCCTTCTGCAGATGTTTTCTCTATGCATCTCTACTTTTGGCAATTGTTTTCCAGTTTTTGACCTTCAAAATATTTAGATCTTTTTCGACACAGTCAATCCATTTTAACGGAGTCTTCCCCGAGATCTATTTCCCGTGGGCTATGCCAGAAAGATTTTGTTACTGTGCAACGATCTTCATTCATTCTAGCCATATGACTAGCCCATTTAAGTCTCTGTAATTTGACAAATTTTACAATATCAGGTTGTTTGTAAATTTTGTGTAGAGTTCTAAGAGTTAGATCTTTTTCTCCATGATCCATTCACTTGGATACCACCAAGAATGCAGCGTAAGATATTTCTCTCGAAAATTCCCAAAGCTTCCTCATCACGTAAAGTCAATAGCCAAGTCTCTGATGCATAAGTCAGGACAAGACTTTTGTAATGAAGCAATCTTGTTCTTAATTTGAGAAAACTGGATTTTAAATAACTCTTCAAGGCATAAAAACATCTTTTTTCAGCACAATGATTCTTTTATAAATTTATGAGACCAGCTCATTTTTATTATTTATGTATCTCAGTTCCCAAATAAGTAACACTGCTAATTTTTTCAAATTTATCATTGCTAACTTCTATATGACTAAGTTGTAAATCGGACTTTAAACAAGGTAAATATTTAGTTTTTTGTTTTCATCAACTCTGTATATAAAAAAAATTAGTTTGAACTGAATTCCAAATTGAACATTTTTACCCTATTATCAAACTTGAAATGTTGCCATTTTTTTAAAATTTTTTTTTTGCAACTGCAACAACGAGCACAGGTCTAATGTCAGTTGTGAATTCAACGGAGAGCATGTGATTGTATATATCAGGGATGGAGAACCATTGATACGCGTGCCATCAATGGCATGCGACACAATATTTTGGGCACGCCAGTGATCAAAATGATTTGCATTTTATTTCAAAATAACAAAATTCACTATGAAATATTACGACAAACGCAAGTGATTGGTCGTGGGGCGGCGTTTGTTATTGTCACATAGTTACGTGTTGGACTACAGTTTTCATATATATGATGCAAAATTTTAAAGTTTATTTGTGTTATATTTACGATTTTTAACTGTTATTTAACATAGCTAGTTCAGCAAAAGAACAAAAAATTCAAGATAATACGTGTAACGGAAAATTTCAAACTTGGTGAATTTAGAAAAATTGCATGATTAGTAAAGGCGACAAAGCGGGGAATTTTATGTTCTGGAACAGTGGTATGCAGAACATCGTCTGTAAAACGGCATTTTGAGACAAATCAGAAATCCTCGTCAAAAAAGTGAACTACAGCAAAAAATAATTGCTTCGAAACCATTTGTGGCAGAGATGACTCCAATTCAGCATTCATTCTACTAAAAGTAACATCCTATAATCCTAATATAAGTCATTTGTCATCCACAATCTACAGCAACAGAAGTTACACTAACGTTACTTCAATTTGAATTACACGTATTGATAAAACATTTATTACTATACTGTGCAAATATTGTATTTTTTTGTAGTAAATAAAGAGTTTTGAGTTGTTAGTATTTAGTTTTATTCCCTTCCCAATAATCACGTCAAAATTATTTGACGGCACGTCTATATCTCATTAAACATTTCTTTACAAAAAATGGCACGCAGATCCAAAAAGGTTCGCTACTCCTGGTATATATCATGTGGCCATCACGAATTTAGGTCATTGAATATATTTTTTTTCTTCTGGGGTGCATTTCGGCATCTAAGCCTTTGCAGACACAAGACCCTAAACGTGAGAGCGATTTTGTGGCGGCACCATCTAGTGAGGGCTCTCGCTATAATATGGACGCTTCAATTTATACAATCCAAGCACTCGTCAGATGCTAAACATTGCCATAATTTATTTTTTTAGAGAGTACCAGAGCCAAATTGATACCAAGGGATCTTTTGCATGCCACATAGTTATGACAAGCGTGCATACGATTTTCGCATCCAGAAAATCTATCGACTCCAACCGGGATCGAATCCGCAACCTTGGACTCTCGAAGCAGGCACGCTACCTCTAAGCCACCGAACTGACCTTGAAAATATTACATTGTGTATAAAAATTAAAACCTCTTGTTGAATGTGATCAACTATTGATACAAGTCTTTTAGGTACATAAGACAAAATATTAAATGCTTTATTCCGGGGTAGAAAAGGGATTTATTTACGTACGGAGTATGTCGCTCTCTGTAAAATAAGATATAATATTCAAACTGGAGGGTTTTTTAAATCTCAAAAAGTGTTTCGCACGTGGATCGTATGTTTTAACAATAAAAATGAATTGTTGTAACATTAAGGGATAAATTAACTGTAAAAAAAAAAATTTTTTTTTTCACGCTCCCCACCAGTTTGTAATGGATAGATTCAATGAGAGGGATATACTTCTAATTCGATGAGAGAAAACTACCGCACGAACGATTTTTAAAATAATTATTTTTGAAGTGAATTTGCAACTAATAAATAAAATGAAAATAAATGATAGCTTAATACTAAGCAAACGTTAAAAATGCATTATATCTTAATCAGGGACGTCTTAAGACATAGGCCAACTGGGCTCAGGGACCCACTCTCAGTGGGGGCCTCGTTTCGTTCTCGACTCGTCTTAATAAGATCATGATTATGTATTTTAAAGGTCAAATATTATTCCTCTGTACATATTTTCCGAAAAACAGAAAATTTCAAACTGCTTGTCAACTGGCAAAAGTGGTAAGATGTATTATTATGTCTTGACTGTTGTCCATGTCTGGGTCTAGACCTAATACCATATACAGACATTCAACCCGTTTAGTCGAAATACGGTCGAGCCGGTTTGTGCCTAGGTTTTTGAGATTGTGTTTCGTGTACATTTATTTATTTCAGATTCCGTTTGAACAAGTATTTGGCAATGCATGATATATATTGTCAACTTTTAACGATCTCAGGTAGGGCCTACTTTTGCATAGGGACCCAGGGCTTGAAAAAATCTTAAGATTTCTTTAGGCCTCAAAGAATCTTAAGACGTCCCTGATCTTAACACAAATTTGATCACACTGTCACTCTCTAACGCAGGTGCTCACTCCAATCATTCTTCATTAGTTTTAAATATTAAGCATTTGAAATCGTTAATTTAAGATCAACTTTATGTCATGTTTCTTGAATGTACGGCGTACTGGAAGCAGAAATCTACAATTAAGCATAAATGACTGAATGCATGCATTGTTATTAGTGGATAAGGGGTTTTAATTCCCTTCCTACAAAATTAAGCCTTATACATACGATTACAGAAAGATTAATTATTATAAATTCTTTTTGAGCTTAGAAAGAAATAGAATACATTTTAACAAATTGTTGAAATTAATGGTCAAAAACATCTAGGAATTATTTTTTTTTCTTAGCTAAAATAACTCACAAAAAAAAAAAAAAAAATTAGTGAATTACAAATTATTTTCCTGTCATTTTTTTTTCATGTAATATTATTAAATAACTATATTAAAAATTTAAACTATTGAATAATCCATATAAATAGATACACTTGTGTTATTCTTATTAGTATCTGTTTTAAACTGCACTGGACATACTATAAAACAATTTTCTCCCTATGCAACTTGATAGAAATTGTACACGGAAAAAAAAGTACATAAAAAAAGATTCTACGAAAAACACATAAAATTAGTTCCTGCATAATTACACAATTTTAAGAAATAATAAAAAAAATAAATGAAACATAAGACAATTTGAAGTAGCTCAATTTCAATAATTAAATATTAGATAAATTTCATTTGGGTAATAAATATGTAACATTGAAAACAAGTGATTTAACAAAAAAAAATAGTGCAGTATATTGCTAAGTAACTATTATCAGTGTTTAATAAATTAATGTACAAAATACAAATAATTTTTTTTAATTTAAAAAAAAAATCATGCAGTAACTTAATCATGCATAGTGTGTAACTTACTTTTCTTCACACTCACAAATACACTTATGTACTAACGGATGTGGAGGAAAATAAAATCTTCCCATTTTGTGTGTGTGTGATTAATTGAAGATATTTCCCAATTTAGAAATTTAACATACTTTAAAAAAAAAACTTACATAACATTAACATACTTTAAGAAAATAAAACTCTTATTATTTTTTTGATTGAAAATCCTCAAGATTATAAAAGATCCCATAGTGCAAGAAGAATAAAAGTACCAATGTTAACAGTATTTACATGAAAATTCCTTTTAATTACAACTGATTACACGTATATGATTATATACGTGTGTGTGTAAAAGTACATGTTTTCCTTTTTTTTAAAAAAATTTCAGACGTTCAGAGATGTTTTTAAATCTAACTCAAGACAAATCAAAATACTTAAATTTATATCAGTTTTCAAAAATGTGTAAAGCTTTTTTTGAATAATGAGATACTTTTTTAATCTATTAACTAAAATTATTATAATTTTTTTTTTAGATAAATGCAAGCGATAATGAGTAATATATTTTTTCCATACTGTGTGAAATAGTTGACTGGATTGATAAAAATAATTTATCAACACTTTTCATTTAGGAATAGCTATATATATTTATAATGATTTCAAAGCCATCTAAGCAATTTCATGTAAATGTTGAAAACTTAGTGTAGACACATATACTTATACTCTGTCAACAGACTGAAAATTTTTTTTATGGATAGCAAGCATCATAAAAATGCACATGTTTAAAATGCCTTATTAATTTTGTGTGTGTCGCTATAGTTCATAATTATATTTTAAAATGTGTTGTTTAATTTAGTGCCCTTCTCCAAACTAAAAAAAAAAGTGTTTTAATTAACAAAATTTTTCATGTGAGAATGTTAATTTCTGTGGAAAAAAGAAAACAGTATGCTATTAGATCTTTATATATGTATATATATAATAAAAATAACAATTTTATAAATTAAACAGAATGGGTTGAGAAGAATTTGTTGGTTTCCTGTTTTAAGTTAATAAAACTTCTTTGAATTATGAAAAAACCTCCATGAAAGACATAAATAAACTTTCAGTGTTGTTGTTTTCTTGTCCATACAGTGAAATCAAATGGCGCTGAAGGTGTCCAAAACAACCCTTGCTAAGTCGACGATTTCGGGCGAATAAAGCAGTTGATGGTTTGTGGGGTTAAACTAGCATTAAAAGCATTTGAAGACCTAATATGACAATTACATTGGGGAGGTGGAATATTATCGAGAATATTTATGTACAGCATAAGTAAAATTTTATTTCACGAGTGTATGCCAGTAATATTGTATGTTTCATGACTTCTGATATATAATACTATTACTCTAAAAAATTCTTTTAAAAAATATTAATAAATTATTCAAATAATTAAAATCTTTTTGCATATTTTATGCTTTTTTTACCTTAAAATGATATGATTTGATTAAATTTACAATAAAGAATTTTAATAATTATACAATAGTGAAACTAAATGACGAAGCAACTGAAAGTAAAAATAACTGCTTCAAACAATTCTTCATCTATGAATGCATATATGTAACTAAAATATTGGGTTTTAAGAAACGATTTTGTGTTTTTGATGCTTTAAAAATAATAAACACACAACAAATGTCACTAAATAAACACATTTTAATTTCAACTCTCATATTTTAAATATTTACATTCATCCCTCAAATAGCCAAAAAATAATTACTGTCAACAATCCCTGGTCTTTCTTTTATGGAGTTACCAAGTACTGCTTATCTCTATAAAACCTAAAAGTAAGTACACATATATGATTGGGAGCAGAAATGAAACAATGACTAAAATATTATAGAGAAAACAATTTACATATAATGAAATATTCAATGCCTGGCTAATTTGAAGAAAAAAAAAATGAAAAGCATTGTAGATCAACATTACAATAAATTTAGATGCAGAAATATATAATGATGAACAATATGAAATGCACTTATCAGTTCAGAAACATTTTTCATTCAATGCACCTCATGCATTGAAAAGTAAAGTGACATTCAAAATGAAATAAATTAAGATGAATTGATGTCATCTCTTTTTTTTTAAATCAAAAAAATACATAATGCTGCAGTAAGAAAACATCATGGTTGTAAAAATGTTTTCAACAGTGCACACTTTTAGTAAAAGAAGAAGAATTACAATATAAAAATACAACTTATTGGAAGATTTTTTTTTTGTTTTGTTGATATTGTGTGTACACTACAGATTATCATTTCAATTTAGTTTCTTCACATATAGATAAAATGCAACTCTTGTAAAATTCTACAAAGAGGCATGTAAATTATTTAAAGGAAAATAGTACTTTCTTTTCATAATAAATCAAATATTTTTGAGTTATAACTCTTCTTTAACATACAATAGAATTGTCTCTTACATAATACAGGATATATTACATTTGAGCAAGTATTGAGACTATAATATAACCTAACTAATTACATAGAAATCATCAATAACCAATTTATAGTCATATATATTTAGGAATAGCTTATTCTCTCAAATAGAATACTTGAGTAAGCATTAACTCCAGGCAATATAATAAAATCTTTAAAAGGAAATAGAAAAACAAAATTATATGTGTGCACATTTTCAATGGCACTATGAAAACATACACATCTGAAACAATTCTAAACAACATCAAAACAAAGTTGCAGACCAGAATTTATATAAAACAACGTATACTAAGTTTTCATTTTGTGCTGCAACTGCAGATTTATTATGTGCATTTCTTACTACTATCAAGAAATCTTTAACATCAAATTATATAATATAATCTTATTGTTTTTACATAGAAATATGGCAACATCATATGAAACTACGAAAGATATTGTAGCAATAGCAGTGATCAACCTCATATTTGCTACGAAGAAAACACCAAATACATACAACATAACAGTGGTTAGAAGAAACACTTTACAGCATTGCACATAATAGACAATTCTTGAAATTCTATTAAAAAACACAAGAATGACAATAAGTATTTTGAGCTGTATACCCTTCAGAAAAGGTATATTTAGATAAAATTTTCATCGTACATTTTTTATCAACACTTAATAGTGAATATGAAAATATTTAATCTCTGAGAATGGAGTTTGCTAGATACCATTGTATAGAGCACCTGATTTCCAATGTAAAAAAGTAAACAAAATTTTATATAGGCTTTCATTTTCAATTATCAAACTGATATTTGCTGTTCCATGAAGTACGTCTTGCAGCATTATGATGCAATTAACTTTTCAAAGATCATTCACTTTTTTGTCCCCTATTAAAACACAAATTGCCGATCTTCAGTATGTTTCTTGGAAAGTGCTGCTTCCACAAAACTCAAATATGATAGTTAAAAAATCAGGGCATAGCCACTTAAAAGATGAAACTCCATACATTTGAAAACAAACTTTAAATTTAACTAAAAAATATACAGCATACAGAAAAATGAAAGTAATACTGATGCAAAAACAAAATGCTGGAAATCTGAAGCCAAAGAATTATATTTATGAATATTATTCTAAAACATAATACAAATAATATATATATAAAGTGTAGCAGAGTTTAAAAGATTATATATATCTTTAATAATCTTTTGTATTAAATTTCTTAGGATGTATAATATAATAAAATACAGGGTTTGATTTTTACTTAAATGTACAGAAATAAAGCTACATAAAATATGTTTTTTTTCTTCATTTAAAATGCATGTGGATTAACAATCAGAAACTTTTGTAGCACAACTGGACGAACAGTGATTAACAGTTCTGTAAGTCAGTAATGAGCTGCTTTTTGAAAGGCAACATGACAAAATACGTCAAAAACTAGGGCTCTTACACCATATTTTCTTAAAATTTACACTGTTTCTTCTATTTTATTACAGCTGTATTCTATTGATAAACTATATTGTCACAATAACACTTTCAGTATGGAAGAAAAACAATCATTTACACCAATGAAATAAAAACTACATTTATCTAGAGAAATCGTTTTCATTTATATTTTATAGAAAAATTAATAGGAAAAGGGAAACAAAACAAAAAAAAGTTTAATTTATTATCTTATAGAGTTAATTTCTTATCGAACAGATATTTGACAGCAGTTTCCATGATTTAATTATCACTTCGTTACTGCAACTGCTATTTCAAAATGGCCGATATTATTATAGTATGCAGTATCACAGAGTACAAATAATGATATGGTGTAAAAATCTTTTTTTAAAAGCAGTGCTTTGTTACCTATTAGATTGGAATGATTCAATTATAATATATTTTCAACAACAAACAACAAAGAAATTGTTTCTTTTCACGGTAAAGGGTATGGGAGAAACCATTCAAGTGTCCAAGCACAACTACACAAAAAGAACACCTGTTGCACTTTTTAAGATGTCCATTAAAAAGTGACCCTCTAAAAATACCCTGTGTTCATAAATAGAAACTTTGGGATTGAAGATTGTAGATCATGATTTCACAAATGCAGAAGAACTGCTATTATTTTGAAATAAAAAGCTGGAATTTGTAGTTGGTGATCAGCCAAGTACACAAACAGATGGAATGTAAGGAGTTTAGGGGGACCATACCATTTTAGGCACACAAGGTGGATAAATATATATGCATTTATGTATATAGATAGATCTATGTAGGTTCCAAATATAGATAGCAGACAAAACAAAATTCACAGGGTCCACAGATTCCTCTAGTTCCTGATTTTGCTCCTATGATGCATCCCTAAAGAAAATGAAAATTTTAAACTACATAGCACTCAAAACTTATTACTATAGTGAACTGACAATTTTACATAAAAATTATAAAGAATCATATAAAACCAATCCATAAGTTAAAATATAATAATTTCATGCATAAAATACATCATGTATAGATAGGATTACTTCTGAAAGCTAAAATAATGTGAGTAAATTACAGGCATTTTCTTAAACTGATATTTATCAAATAAAGGATAAATTGGAAATTTGAATTTAATTTCTTTGGTAGTGAAAAAATCAGACATAGTTATTAACTTAACTCGGTGGCGCAACAGCCCATGAGGGCCAAGGCCTACTGTGCCCCACTCAGTATACACGACCTTGGGCCTTGAGGTGCATGAGCAGATGTTCCGGTCAGGTGGTCAGTCTGACACGAAACTCCCAATGTTAAGTTCCCAAGCAAGCTTGGTACTTATTTTATCGACCCATAGAAGGGTTGAAAGGCTTAGCCAACCTTGCCCAGCCTGCGGTTTGAACTTTGGACCTGTGGTGTGGAAGTGGGATGCACTAACCACTCAGCCACCAGGTTTAGTTATTAACATTAGTTAAAATATAATTTAAATATTGCAATGTCAGACACATTTCATAAATGAATCAAATTAATTAAAAAAATTAATTCAGTTGTTTACAACTTTTACTTGTAGAGGTAGGATTCAAAAGTTCCCGGATTGAGTCTCTATAACTTAAAAAATATCACTAATTAAATTTCTAAAATACATCCTCCTTTGGAATAAGACCCTCGAGCAACAACACTTTTGCCAACGCTTGTAAAGACCCTCGAAACGTTTCTGGAATCCATTTTTAGCCATGTCCTTTCATTCAGCCTGCTATGTACTTTTTAACATCATGTGCAGATTGAAATCTACAACTCTTCAAGTGAAATTCTAGTTTAGGAAATAAGCTGATGTTGTGCGGGCAACGGCATCAGAGGAGTAAGAAGGATGATGCAAAACAGTTGTTTTCATTTTCGAAAGAAAGTCAAAGACAAGAAGGGATCAGCGAGTGGAAGCTGAGCCCCCCTGACAGCTCAGCCCACAATTTCGGTCTTTTCTTTCAATTCGACTCTTACAAACAACGCAGGATGTCCAAATACAGTTCTTTGTTCACAGTTCTTCAGGGATAAATTCTAGATGCACAATGCGTTGGATATTGAAGAACATCTCTACCATGACCTTTCCTTTACAGAGATCTTGGTGGAATTTCTGCTTGCCTGGAGATTGTGGTGATTTCCAAGTTGCCAATGTTGTCTTGGATTGCAGGTCATATAAAAAAATACCATTTCTCGTCTCCAGTAACAATTCTGCCAAATATGGAAGGATTTTTTGTCAATAGCAGAGATTAAGTATCTCGCCATTTCCATTCGAATTGCGATTTAGTCTTCATTTAACATGCGGGGAATGATGTGCTGACACACCCTGAGCATGCTAAGATCCTTAGCCAGTATCCGCTGACATGTGGCCTCGGACATCCCAATTGATTATGCTACTTGCGCAATTGTTTGAAGCCTCATCTTACCTACTGCTGCAGAAACCTTTTTGACGTTTTCAGTGGAGCAGAACGTCTGCGGACGTCCAGAGCATTCGTCATCTTAGACATTTTAGCTGCCTTCTCTGAAAAATTGATGCTATTCAAAAGCTTGCATTCTCGATAATGTATCCCTGCTATACACATGCTTCAACATTTTGTAGGTCTCCTTAGCATTCTTTCCCAAGCGAACACAAAATTTTATATTCATTCTCTGTTCAATAAATGCCATTTCTTTCAATCCCTGGTTGCTAAATGCATCTGTCTACAAATTAGGACACCATGGTAAGCCACGAACCTTGTGATTTGGGACAAACCACTTTTTGAAAAGGGGAAGTATGCAGTAACACAAAAATGTTATCGTAGTCACTCTACTGCTAAAAACTTTCACATTATAAGCTCAGTTAGGGAACTTTTGAATCTTACTATGTATTTTTCATAGTAAAAACATGACAGAACCATACATAATAGAAAATCATGGGAAAAAAAAATATTTTTTAATATTGGTTAGTCAAAATCATATACCATGATTTTCCACATTTTAGTATAAATTAAAAGGTTAAGTATATATATTAAAAAAAACATTAAGTTAAAAAAATCAGAATTAACTGTTTGTTTCTTTTTTTTAAGCTAACTTAAATTAATAAAAACTACAAAATATTGCATAGTTTAAAAAAAGCATTTAAAAAATACTAATATTTAAATTATGATTTAAAATATAATAATATTTCAAAACTTGATTATTCCCTACTCTAAATATTTTGAAATAAAAAAAATTTTTTCCCCCTGAAAATAAAGAATAACCTTAACATTTAAAGATAAGAGACTCTTCTTCAAAAATTATAAATGGTTCCAACAACTATCACACAATTATTGCTTTGTTAATGCTGAATTTTATTACATTAGATATAATTAAAAAAATATGGATAGATTATACATGCATACAATAAATTATTATAATGAAGAAAATTATTATAATGTACACTTCAAAAATACATATATTACAATATTTTCAAAAGTAATATTTATGAGTTATTTATGTTCACAACAAATGCAGCTTAAATGTATCATGTCTTTCCTATCTTTAATATCACATGGAAAATTTTTTAATCCTATTTAGAATGAAATATTTTAATATTTACAATCTTGAAATACATTACATAATTTTTACCTTCCCATTCATTTTAATACAAAAGGAATGAGGTGGGGGAAAAAAAGGAAAAAATTAATTTATCCCCTCTTCTTTAAAAATAAGGTAAACAGTTGAAATATAACTCACAAATTTACAACAATGCAATAAAAATTTTCCATTTTAATCTTTTTGTATATATTTAGAAAAAATCAAACTTGCCTGGAAAGTTTTTCCATTATATCTTGTAACATATGACTACCATATGAAGGTAACAGACGATGAAATACTTCTTTGACAAACACGTCACTAATCCCAGCATAGGATCGCTCAGCTAATTCAAAGGCATTATGCAATTCCTCAATGGCATCAGTTTTTGTTGGACTATCAAGACCTTTCATATCATTCTTGTGCTTCTTTTTAAGCTAGAAAAAGGAATAATAAAATATTTTTTATCTTTACATATAAGGACATCAAAGAAAAAGAATTAAAACATTCAGTTAAAATGAAACATATGTCTTAAAATATTTTCCTTTCTCTACTCATTTACTCGTCAAAACATTTTCAAAGGATTTTTGTAGGATCACCCATTTTAATTAAAAAAATATTTGGATAAGCTTTTTGTTAATTTTTATATTCATTATTTCTAAATGAATATGAAGACATTATCAAGAATATATATATGTTTATTTATCTTTTTACAATTAGGGGGAAAAGCCACAGAGACGTAAATTAAAATTAGTTGTAATTTATATATTATACGATATTAATATATTTTTAAAATTTCAAACAGTTGATTTATAATTCTCCTGAACTAGCATTTTATTTGAGTTACACGAATATGAAACAAAACCTTTATTTAAAGCATATTAATTTAAAGATATTATTATACTTTTTCCTTCCTTTAACAAAATTTCAGAGAAAAAGCATAATTCATGAAAAATGCAATAGTTTTTTTAAAAATAAATAGAAAAATAATAATTGTTAAAAAAATTCATCAATTACAATTAAGATCTAAATAATAAAAATGTTTCACATTCACATAAAGAGACAAAATTCTAAATACTTTTGGGGAAAAAATTTTATTTTTTATAAAAGTTTATTCAAAGCATAACCATAGAAAATAGAAAATATTGAATTTAAACAGAAAACTCAAAATAAATAAAAACACAAAAAGTTTGACAGTCCTAATTTCAATTCAATTTACTTGCAATTTCAAATTTAAATTAAAATGACAAAAAGATGTTAAATTAACTTCAATAATCAAACCAATGAAATAAACACATATCACTGTATTTTACTTAATATGGATATAAATAAATTGCATTCAAGGAGAAAGTGAATCTCAAAGCAAATTTTACTTAAAATGTTATGAATTACATCCAAAGTAAAATTTATTTTTACTTAAAGGTAAAAACATAAACGAATTATCTTTTTTAAATAGGTGCAATGTATATATTTTTAAGTACCAATTAGAAAAGAAAGCAATATTAATAATCAACAATACAATGTCAAATTTGTCTATTTCCTGATTAAATATAAATCTAACAATCATATAAATAATACTATTGAACACATTAATTTGGTAACATATCAGTTCAAAGGCTTTCAATACATTAATAAAATGCAACATAAGAACATTTCAAACATTAAAATGTTTTCTAAAGCACAAAAACAATTCAAGACTAGAACAACTGGAATTTATTTTACTGTCAAATAGATAACAGGATTTATTGAAATAATAGATTACTTAAATTTTTGAGAAAAAGAAAAAGTTTTGAGTTATTACTCAATCAACTGCCTTACAAATTATATTATTATTGTATTGCTCCTTTTCTCAATTGAGTTGATACTGTAGTAGAAAAGAAGGGCCAACAATCAATTAACCAATTACATTAATACTATCTCCTTTTTGCAAGCAGTTAAATTTTTTAGCATATCCTTTCACTCTAGGGCCATTCACCTAGTTAACTATTAAAGTTACTTACTTTTAAGTAAACTTTAATAGTTAACAAAGTGATTTTTCTTATTTTTTAATAAACAATACAAGTTCCTTCAGAAAATTATAAACATTAACACTACATTTCTAATGACTTTTTTGCATATTTATTTCTCACTTCACTTCCACAAATACAATTTAGAAATAGAATAATAAAAAATAGTTTACCTCAGACATTAAAGAATGTATGACTGAAGATGAAGAAGACCCTTTACTCATAGACTGCTTCACTGGAGAATCAGTCATCTTGTGACTTTCTCTTTTCTTGTCTCGAGACTCTCTTCTCTCTTCAGAATTACTCATATCCCAAGAACTCCTCCTTGCCACAACATCATTCGTCCTTTCAGATTCACCATCCTTATGGCGTACGAAATCTTGTTTCTTTTTCTTTGGACCTTCAACATTTCTTGCAGGGGATATAATTTTAGGTTGAGAGGGAGGTGGAGGAGCCATGCTAGTTGGTCTTGACTAAAATACATACATAAAAACAAAATTAGAAAGTATATAAAAATAACTCAGTTGTCATAACGTAGCCTTACTTTGCAATAACATTTTAGATAAACTCTATTTATTACTACAGGAATAAATTTAGAACATATGTAATATACTGCTATACCAAGTTCTTTACTCTCATAACAAATAATCTGCACTTTGAGCAATTTAGTAACCCAGTATAAAAATAACAATTGCATTGTTTTGATGATTTAAAAAAATTAACATTACTTATTAGTCTTTTTAATGGAGAAAGAATTAAAATTGATAAAAATTTTGTAAAATTATTACATGTTGTTTGAAAATCATTTTACTAACAGATTACAATAAAAAAATTTAAAGATATCTATTTATGAATATATTTACAGAAATAATTAACTTGTATTTTTATCCTTACACTTACTTCGAATTTTTAATTTAGAACTCAAATAGGGAGAGAAAAAAGTATCACTAGATTGATATACATTTTTATTAACAAATATCTTCATTAAAGAAAGAAAAAAATACACTACAATGCATTAATAATTAAAAATGAATATAAGAAAAGCTGCTATTATTTACTTATATGGGGAGGTAGAATTGTTTAGGGAATATAGAGGCACCAAATTCAGTGAAGCACAGAAGAATTTTTTGGAGGAGGGAGGGGGGGGGGGGGGGGCCAGGGGCAAAAGTCTACCATTCTTGTATAATACCCCAAAACACCACCAAACATACAAACATATTCTTCTGATTTTGTTGATTGTCAGGAACAAAAATAAGTAAATAATAAATTTTTTATGTGCTATATACATAAAATTATAATCAATAAAACAATGTATGCCACTGAGAAGATTACATTCTAAAGATAATTCTGTAAGTTTTTGTTGTGTGAGTATTCTCTCTCTATATAATCTTATACTATATTTGTTACAAATACGTCAGTTTACACCATTTAAGTCCGACATTTTTAGTATAATCCTTTCTGTAAGTAGAATAGAATCGACCAATTTTTTACAAATTTTTTTTTACTGTGATTTTTGCTGTTTTTAGTAAAACTACACTAATTAAATTAAATTCTTTATCATAGTGAAAAAATTTGAGCTTAAAAGAGAGACCTTACTAAAGTTTTGAAGAATCTAAGGATAAAACATCACTTTCCCATTATTATGAAGAATAAGCCTTAAATGTATTCCTACCAAAAAGAAGGAAGCCAGAAACACTATAAAATAATCTCTCCCAACACAAGGACTTTCAATTTTAACAGAATTTATTTGAATGAGCACCTTTTACACAATGGGTCTTTATTGGCACTGGGTCCTTGTATTGGACCAAACTAGCCATGAGACTTTATGTAGAGGTGATAACTAAAAACTTTTGCACCGAGAAACATCTAAGTTAACAACACCATTAATACGGGAGGTATCAATATTTTTTTTTGTTTATAATTACACATAGATATCCAAAAGCTTTTAATTTATAACATAACCCTTATCATTGCAGAGTTAAGCTACTGTTGGTGGTACATTTTTGAGAGTTTGGCGCCGTTCTCTACACACCTACGGGGAGAGGGGTTGTTATTTTGTAAGAAGGTTGTTGACTTTAGAAAATGGGATGTACAGAGAAGAAAAAAAAGGTTCCTGTTTTTTGTTTTTTAGTTCAAAGTGCTGAACTTAATTTTGTATTAAGGAAAGAGAATTCCTTCAGTTCTGTTGAATGCGGCAAACCATGTTTGGTTAGGTTGTATTGAGAAAAGAAATAATTCTGTTGGTTTTAACACAACATACAGCATTTAGAAATATTAAGGAAAGTAAAAGAGAAAGATACTAGTCATAAACATGTATGTATTATAAATACATATAGATGTGACAGATATTTTATTTCATAAATTAAAAGGCATGAACTTTTATATAACTATTTACTGAAAAACAAACATGAATGCATACATATAACACAAATATACTTTTAATATAATTTGTTACTCACCGAAACCTGCTGCCTATTCTCTTGCCTGAAAAAGGTGACTTCTTCAGGATGGGAATTGGGTGAATGTGGCGTGGGAGAAGTTGTATCTCCATTTTGTTGGTGTTTTGATGGAGTTGGAATTTTAGATACTTTCATGGGCATCACATTGTTCTCTCCATCTAAAGCAGGGGACAGAGGTATGTCACAAGCACCAGGTCCCTTCACTGTTCCCAAATCCCAACGCCAACTCTTCCAAGTGTCATTCACTTTGGATTCATCACTTCAGGATTGTACAAGAAAGAATAGAATTGAATAACACAAATTATCATTTGAAAAATTTATAAATTTAAACACATTATTAACATTTAAAAAATTTCAAATGTTATTTTACAGCTTATACAAAAATGAAAAAGATAATGAAATTATGCATTTAAATATTATCATCAATACAGGAAATTTAAATTTGTTAATAATATAAAAAATTACTATTTAATGCCTATTTTTACAGCGATTTTTGAAATCTAGCATTTGAAATAATTTTGTATAAACTTACGAATCTGAAGTCTCAGAATCACTATCACTTTGGCCACCTCCTGCAGCTTTGAACCGTTTGTACTTTTCGATGAGGTCAACTAAATAAGAATTCTTTTTAGCTTTGCGAATAAAAGGAAATTTGAGAAGCTCTTTGGCTGTAGGACGCTGAAAATAAACAAGAAATTTTATTAAAAGAAACAAAGGTTTGTTATTATTACCAAAGTGTAAATATCAGTAATTAAATAAGATTATAAATGGATATATTTTTAATGCAGACACTACATAAATATAAATAGATATATTTCAGTGTATTTGATATCTTTCTATAGATCAAATATGAGAACAAAAAAAGTCAAATAATGAGCAAGTACACACAAAGTTTTTTATAAGATCTCCTTCACCCATTTTCTTGCAACATCTTTGGATTCTTTTTACTGTTTTTGATTTCCTTATATTATGAAATCAAAATATAATCAAGTATTTCAATTTACAATTTTGATCAAAAATTTTGAATTCTATTTTTAAATATATTTTTATATTCAGCATTAAATTTTCATTCATTTATTTCTATGTATTTCCAATAAAAAATCTGATGTAAAATTATGTTTCTAAATCACTGAACAATAACTCGGATAAACATTACGTCTTATATTTGTATTTTTCTTGTGAAACAACCATATTTATTATTTTATAACAGAAAATATAAGTGAAAAATTACAAAAAATCGTATTTTAAGTTAACTATATTTAATAAAGTTTAAAAACCAAAAATGTTTTGTACGTTGATATAGAATTGAAGGGAAAAAAAATTTAATTTAACTAAAATGCTACAGAGTTATACAAATTATCTTCCACTACACAGATAAAAAATATTCCTAAATACTCATTGAGAAAGTTTAAACAAACTTTTCAATGATTTTTGAAACATTTAATTAGTAACATGAAATCTAGCTTTCATACAATTCAACAGATTTCTAATGGGAAAACACAAGTGAATTAAAGGTTCAAAATTTAATGTACAGATTAATATAAAATGCAATATATAAAATAGCACCAAAAAAATAAAAAGCCAAAGCAGAAAACATATCAATGCAGATTTTAAATGCTAAACAATATTTTAAGGATAATTTTTAGTGATACACTTTTTTTTTTATAATTACAGTTTTCAGTAAGGATGAATAATATTTTAAATAAATGTAGGACTAAATATATTCCAGATGTTTGTTTTTATAAAATTGATTCTATTCAGAATAACATGAAAAGATCAATAACTGAATTTCTGATGATGAATTGAAAAACTTTCCTTACATTTGCTATTTGATGAAGTTTTACTGAACCATCATACCTATTGATGAGAATTTTTTACAACTGCTTTTAAGTTATTTCTTATAAAATTAAATAATAGATATAATTATGAATCACTAGATTTTACATATAAATAAGACTCATCATAAGAAAAATAACACTTCATAAAATCTTGGATCTCTAAAATTTAATAAAAAAATACAGCTAAGAGTGTGTGTGAAGGGGGATGAAAAAAATATAATTTCATAAAGTTGCATTTATATATATAAATATTTCATATTTAAACAAATTCAAAAGCTTAAGAATTAAGGAAACATAAACAAACAATAACTGCAATCAATTTTGAAATATAATTATGGGGTGCAGTACTAAAAATTTTAAACTATTAAAAGTAACATATAATGACATTTTTTACAAACCAAAGATATAAATAAGAATCATTGTATCTTTTCAAGATAAAATAATTAATACTTACATTCTCTGGGTCCTTATTTAAGCAAGCCTCCACAAACTCTTTGAATGGTTTACTATAATTTCCAGTCAATTGTGGAGGGTTGTTTTTTGGAATTAAAAACAATACTCTCATCGGATGCAAATCAGAATTGGGTGGCTCTCCTTTTGCAAGTTCAATAGCAGTAATTCCAAGACTCCATATATCAGCCTAAATTTTAAAAAAAAATGTATAATAAAGTTAATTTAACTAAATTTTCCAAGTAATAAAATATTAACAGGAACAAGAATTAAATTATTCTGAGAAGTCTGATAGGAAGTAATTTTTTTAAAAAAAAAACTGAAAAATACACAATATGTTACAGATAATCAGTAGTTAATAAATTACAAATAAAATTATACATGCAGTGAGTGTCTTCAATTAATTTCATAAAAAGGTATTTAAGAAAGAAATCTTTCAGTCAATACCTTAGAGTCATATGCAGATTGTTTTATAACTTCAGGGGCCATCCAAAAAGGTGTACCAACAAATGTATTTCTTTTACTGGTTGTCGTCGTTAACTGACCAGCAACTCCAAAATCTGCTAGTTTCACATCACCCATTTCCGATAGAAGAACATTAGCAGCTAAAAAATAAGGTTATTTATTTGTGCATGTGCATACATATAAGATTTTTAGTTCATTCAACCTCATGTTTGCTTTAAATATATTTCTGGATCTGAATTCTTCGGGATATTACATTAAAAGAATTCAAAAGCCAATACATTCCCAATAACTATAATCTTAACTGGCATGCACCTGAACTTTTACAGTCATTGAATGATATAATTAACTTTTAACCAATCAAATGACATGGACTTTTTTTTACATGAGATTTACAGAATTGAGAACCAAGATTAGTGTGTCATTTGAAGAATGAGGTTGTAGTCAATTATTACTTATCTTTGGTCTTATGTGCTTGTATTTGTGTCCTGCAATGTTACTGCTAGCTATTTGTTTCATTGTCAATAAAATGTTTCCAAGAAAAGGTATTTTGATTTGATCCAATCATATTATGCACTATAAATATGTACAACATGAACTGCAACTAGATAAAGAGATACCAAGCCCACTTTCCAGTGGAAACACACACATACCATACTATCCAGAATACAACACAATATTTTCTGACTAATCATTTTTTGTTAAAAAATTGATTCATGCTTAATTTCTGGGTACTTCACTGGTGTACCTTAGTCCTGAGTGGGCCCTGAATCAAAATTCTTTAGGGGTCTTTTTTGAGAATAGAAACTCCCGACTACATTATAAGATTTTTTGCTGACACGTGTTGGCGCCCCTGTAGCTCGGGGACACCATTTCAATGATATGGCTGAAATGGCGGTAGCTATGCCCCTGGTTTTACTGTTACTTCTCTAATATTACTAAATTTTTTTTACATTACCTTATTTTATTGCCATGAATATAACCTGTGTTATTACATATTATTAAATAAATAAATCATTAAATTCAGATAAGATTTTTTCTCCTACATATATTTATGAAATGTCTCATGTTAAATACAGTATTGTGTTACACCAGTGGCTAATACAGTTACATATAATTACAGCAATAAATTTTTGTGAAACAGGATAAGATATTTTATTAAACATTTAAAGAAGTATCATCTTAATCATCACATCAAATACACTGACATTCAGAAGAAGAATTAACATAATTTGTTTACTCTTTGTTTTCATTTTCATAAATTCTAGAACATAAGGGGAAAATCTTATGTACATAATTACATTTTTAATAAAGGATTAATTCTGAGAATATTAAGAAATGAATAAGCAGTTTTTAGTGAATAAATAAATATAGAAATCTGTTCAATGCAGTGGTCTTCTGTCCCTTGTTATTTGGGATCAGAGATATGAATAGGAAAAGAGGAGATCTGTTAAGAAAATAATTCATGAGGTAGGAAGTTTTTTGTGTTAAGATGATTGGGTAAGATCAAATGTAATTTAACATAGCTGTAATAAGTTATCAATAAATTTAAAAAGGAACATTCAATTATATATATATAATTTTTACATAATATTAACTGCTTTTTCTTAATGTTTCAGAAAAATCATTTTTAAATTTTACCTAACAGATACAAGCTTGAATCGGGAACACATATCTTTTTAATATTAAAATTCACACAACATGAATACTTTAGAACATTCTGAAATAAATTTACAGTGGAAAATATTTTAAAGCATCTTATTAATGTGTACATACATGCAAACACACACCAGCAGTACCTTCAAAATTGATTACCACAATAATATAAACAAAATTTTCATCTAAAACACATGTTATATTATAATTAATGGCAGACTAACCACTCTCTGTAGAGCATTAACATTATTTGACCATGTTTTATGATACAGAATAATAAGTAAATATCAATAATCTCCGAGACTTGACTTCATGGGTAAAAAGTGTAAATAACTGTTATGTAATTGTACCTATTATTTCTTAATATTAATTTTTTTTCTTATTTTTGACAAGCCAATGTTACAGATTAAAGCTCACAATTTATTATTTATTCCACAATTTGGGAGGTAAAAAATTCCCATGAGAAATATTTTTCCAAATTGCTAGATCTTACAACAGTTATTAAAAAATTTACACATTTATTAAATGAAGATTTGAAAACTGAATAACTTTAAAAATATTCTATTCCATTTAAAAAATCAAATTAAATTAGAATGTTATGTATCTGATAATACAGTTAGTTGTTTTCATTTGCAGTAAAAATCAGAAACTTTTTCAGAAAAAAAATTATTAATCTTGAAAAAAGTGTGTAATAAGCTGAAAATTATAATGTTGAATATTAAAAATATGATTTTACTGTGCCTTTGTTGTAAGTGATTTTATATATTCTTAACATATATACAAAAAAGTAAAACTGCATTCATATGATTGGTCCAATCCATTTAAAACTTAAAATATAAAAGATACTTGGATATGATATATATATTTAAACAACATTTTACTCACCTTTAATATCACGATGAAGTTTTCGTTCTGAATGTAAATAATCTAATCCTTTTAGCACTTCTCTCAGGATTATTGCAATATGTGTTTCTTCAAAAAATACCATTTTCATCATATCCAGCACAGAGCCACCCCCTAAATACTCCATAATAATCCATAATTTTGTACCCTTAAAGTAAAATCATGATTAGCTAAAAAAAATGTGCAGATAACATTTAATACAACACACAATTTTTTTAAAACAGAAAAGCAGTATTTCATTCATGATTGAAAACATTATTTATAAATGATATTATTGCAAAAGTTATAACCCTAAGGAATTAAAAAATTTTTTCCATATTTCACTTCAAAATAAAGCATCTTTTAAATTTTTCTTAAATATTATTTTGCTCAAACAAAACATAACATCTATGATATAACATTTAATCAATCATTTATTTATTCAAAATAGAAAGAACATATATAATACACTAAAAATGAACAATATGAAAAGACATTTTTTTTTACCAGTAAAATATCATTAAAAAAAGTTATGACAAATTTAAAATAATAAATAAAAGAAAATTAGAATATTTCAGCTATTTAATATCTTTTTTTATATTTAAAAATAATGTTTTGCTATACCTAAAAAAGTTATTTTAAATACACACTAAGACAATATTATTTTAATATTGATCCGATTATTTTTAAAAGAACATTTGTCACTTTATGCAGCATAAAATTTAAATACGTTATACATTTATAAATAATACATTCAAAAATGCATATGTTTTATTGTTTTACCTATAAGTAGAATCTTATAGTAATGAGAACCTGAGAACACGTATTTTATAGCTAGCACATATGCATTTTGATGTATCTTGTATAGCCAAAATAAAATAAAACTTATTAGTTTACAAAATAAAGCTGTTACATGATTTAAAAATCAACATTACAAAAAGAATTTTGATACACGAAAATAATATTATGGAATGTGAGAATACAAAAATTTTAAATTCCTGCAAATTAGAATTGATGACATAAAAAGGGAAAATTACTTACCTTTAAATAGGAACCATAATATTTTGTCACGTATGGGCTGTCACACTGTGACAGCACCATGATTTCTTGCTGAATGTCTTCAATCTCATCTTCAGCAACTTCAAGGTCAATTATTTTAATGGCAACCACTTGTTGTGTCCTGTTGTCAATACCTTTAAAAACTTCACCAAAAGAACCTTTCCCTATCCTTTCTTGTTTTGTAAATATTAGTTCTGGGTCCACCTTCTGCAATGAATAAAAATAGTCCAATTAAAATTGGAAAAATTTATCATACATAATAATTATGTTTTGAATATACACTCAAACATGAAACAATACTGCTTGAAGAACACAGAAGCAATTCTAATCCGATAAACTATAGGAATCGGAATGTCCTAATGAATATTATGAAATGTTTTCATTATGTAAAAAAGTTTGGGATTATATTTGCTTTACAAAATTATATAATCGTATTTTGTAAAAAAATATAACTTTTAAAGGCATAAAAAGTAATATAAATTTTACTCTCTACAAATCAATTACCTGAGATTTATCTTGATAATTTGTAACTTAATCATTCAAGTTATTTCTTCTAAAAAAATTAACACTATAACTAACTTTAAAAAGTAACAATTCGTAACAATATGAGAATTTCAAGCACAATCTTATAGAAGCTCTATAATAATATATCATTTAACTGATGAGTACTTAAATATAAAAATAATACTTTTTGGAAAAATTCTTAAAATGTAAAAAAAAACAATAAAAAGGAGAAAATAAGGATATATTCAGGTTACAAACAACCTGATTGTTATTTGTATTAACTTTAACATTCTGTATAAATAAAGGCTAAAATTTCTATCATTAAGCCTTTTTTGTAAACCTGTTTAATTCCATTTGTATCTCTTTCAAAAAAGGTGTATGAATTATGTACTCAAATTAATCCTTTCATTGACTACAAATCTTATTCCTAAAAATTTGGGATTTAAATTTTATATATATATATATCCCCTGCTGAAAAAAAAGGCGTTAATTAAGAATTATGTACTTTATTCAATTATGGAACATTTTAATGCATTTAACTGCGTGAAAAGCCATAGTCGATTAAATTATGATCGATAATTTTAATTACATACGTTGAGGATTTAAAAAAATGCGACTCGAAACAGTTTTTTTTTAAAAAATTTCAGCAATTATTTGGAAATAAAACTGCATCTCGATCAATTCATAAAGCAAATTACTTATTTTGATTAGCATTCTAATTACATTCGATACGGCAACATTCGAACTAATCTACATTTTAAAATCAAACAGACAATTTAGTCAACAATTTACAAAAGCATCAATTTCTCAAAAGATCTTTAAAAGAAATCACATCAACATTTTATTTTAACGTAATTCCGAATTATAAAAACCTAATTTCAGAGGAGGAAGTTATTATTCAGAAAAAAGGCGAATTGTATTTCAACACAAATAGAAACGAAACACACACTTCGCCATTTACGTCACAGTTCCAGTCATCTAATGAATGGAATAATGCACACTATACCTGGCGGGGTCGCTGCATGGCGAGTCGGCATGCGAATCAGGCCAGCCCAAAACTATATGGAAAATCCAATCTGTAATAGTTAGTGTATGAGGTGGCAAAATTTCATCACCATGGCTACTAAACCAACAATTGTGAAAGCAATTATTCTCCACCACAAACTCGAGCAGCGCAGAGCGCAAGAAACACACCGATAAGCATTCCCAAAACTGATAAGTTTATTAATACACAAGTAAAAAAAGAAAGATGGGTGAAGTCGGAGTGTACAAACTGTAAACCCTTTTTGCCAAATGAGATAGCTTTATTTGGATATTATCTCTTCGAGTTGCGAGGAGTTTTTTTTTTGTTGTTGTGGTGGTTATTGTTAACAGTTGATATTTTAAACGTGTACACAAATGGGCAGTGATATATCTATTATTTTTCTTGTTACGAATTGTGGCTCATTGTGATCTTTTTAATGCACGAGATCTTGAAACATTCATTTTCTCTTTCATTCTTTAGAAAAAGAAAATATCTAATTTGAGATAAAGAATATGTAATTGCCTTGTATTAACATTTTTTTCTGTAACGAAAATGATATCACAGAAGAAACGTTGCCAATTTTCGCAAGATATTCTAAAAATGAATGAAACATGAATTAACAAATTTAATTTTGGAGAGAAATGAAAAACACGCAGAATGTATATTATTTACACTATTTTATATAAAATGAAATTATAATGTCGAAAGACGATTATTTGCGATTCGTTGATATAAATAATTACTTGAATATAAATTTACAAATTTAAATTTAATCCGTAAATTATTTCTGGAACCATATCTAATCTACATTTACCTAAGAGGTAAGTATAAAATTTTCACATTTCTTCTTAACTTTTAGTATTAACATGAATAAAGTGAAAACATGTACCGTAAAATTCGGCGTATAACGCCTATACTTTCAAGCTGCATTTTTTAATTTTTAGTTATATTCGCCGTATAACGCGCAACCACTTTTTAAGAATAAACTTGAAGTGTAGGAATGTTATTTTCTTATGTTTTGAAGTTATTTATTGGAAATATTATCCCAGGTTTTGGAAAAAATGTTATACTTTTCGAGTGAGTGAATATTAACGTCGCACTGTTGAGCTACACGAGGGCTTTTGGCGACGGACAACGTAATTTTGAACCATGGTCAAGTGACGTGGACGACACCTGAGCTGGCACCACCCTCTCCTGACTACCACACCACACCAACGGGAGGACATATCAGTTCTCGACAGATTTAACGTGCATCGCTGCCCTACACGGCGGGTCTTTAGTGGTACTGGGCTCGAACTCGTGACAAAGCCAGCCACGATCCGATACCTAAACCACTCGGCTACCGCAGCCACGTTATACTTCTCGAACTACTACTCTTAAAGTTCATAAGGAATGTCAATGCTTTTAAATAAACAGTATTTTGATCTATGTTAAAGTCTAATTTTTTTAAAGCAATTCTTTTTATACTCGGTGTATAACGCGCACCTATAAATTTCTATATTATTTTTTTGAGGAAAAAGTGCACATTATATGCCGGATTTTACGGTTAAAAAAATGGGGGAGGGGGGGGGGACATGTTTTTACTTTTAAAAGAGTTTCCCATTTCTTTTGATATATTTTTATGGCATATATTTAAATTTCAAGCATATTCAAGCAAGTTTAATATTTTTAGTTTCGCTAAATTTTTCAATCAAGAAAAAATTATTTTTCTTTCCTGTTGCAATAACAGATTTCGAGACAACCTCGGGGGAAAAAACACCTCTATCTCCGAATTTCATTAATCACTCTTTATATTAATGTTGCAACAATATTATAGTCACACAAAAAAAAATTATGTTCATTGTGAAAAACGTCAGTAAAATCTAGAGCGTCATTCATAAAATAAGTCAAAAATTACAATTTTTGAATCACTCAGAAATCAGCTTGTTAAATTTTGGCGCAGCAGTACAATAAGGATTATGTCTACAGCTACGGCATTTACAATAAATAGATATTTCTGAGGCACAATGCACAAGATCAGAACTCAATTCTTAAGACCATTGCGAAAAGAAAAAAACGTCACGGACCCAGTAGCACGCGTTATTCGATTGTTATTGTTTCAAAAACTGGTCCCTGCAATACATAAGTTTTAATACAAAAAAGCTTGGAACAATAGAAAGTGAAAGAGCCTACCCAACGTGCATCAACCTCCGCGAGATATTAATCGCGATAGTTTATAAAAGAGGAAGAAATAATAAATTAATGCTTTCCATACTTTCTTGTCCGAGAGTAAACAGTAGAATTACGACTTGTTCGGAAAAATAACTGAAAGGAAGTGAATTGAGAAATGGGTGACAAATCGCGTGACCCGATTCCAATGATGGAGGTTCTTTTGCATGGAACGATCTGTTCCAACAATAATGAAGTCTTGAAACAATGGAATCGAAGTAGAGGTACAAGTGTGGAAGGATTGATATAGCATAGGCATAACAAATATAGCCAAAACGTCCATACTCCCTTCTAGGTCATGAATAATGCATAATATATTGAGTCTCCCTCTTCCTTCCAGCAGAATACAATATACTTCTGAAGACAACACATCACTTCTTATGTATCACTCTCGCATGAGTGAAAACAAACGCATTAAAGAAAATTAATTAAGTATATTTAAATGCTAGCAATTTTTACCGAATAGAATAGAAAATGAGAAAAAAAAAATTAAAAACAATTATTAAAATTTTGTATTGTAATAAAATATTATATAGAAGAAAAACAGTACTCATAAGGTATGGATTAAACTTTAAAAAAAAAAAATATATTCGAATAGACGGATTTATGAACGTAACTCACACACGAATTTAGGTGTTAAATACTTTTAATGACCAACATAAATATGAACCATCAGCATGTAAAAAATATGTCCCTGGAAATTCTTTTTAATATTGAGGTTTTTCAAAAACTTCTTTGCACTCAAAACGAAAACATTCTATAAAATCTGTACACAGAATATCCAAAATATCTGGATTATTAAAGAATAAGTAAATATTCATCTACTGACCAAAAATTATTATCAAAGGAATGAGAATTAAATCACTAAAAAGTAAGTGATAAAAAGAATTTGTGACAATTGATAATTGTATGTGTGCGTATATGATTTTAGAAGAATTAGAAGATTTTCGATAGCGATAAATTTTATGAGATTCATTTTCGATAAAATTATTCAAAACACAATAGTATGGGAATAGAAAATTAAATCACAGTTTTAAAGAAAATGATATACCGTATTAAAAAAATCCATCCGTTTACATTGCCTTTATCTTTTTTTTTCTTTGTGATACTTTTTTAAATAAACACGAATACAAGTAACTTTTCGGAGAGGAAGTACTGATAAAACGATATTACGCTGAACTGCTGCTTTTCATTTACTCGATCAACTTGAGTTGACATTAAACTTTAGAAAACTTAAAATATATAAAATTATCGTCCAAGTTTCTTTTTTCCTCAGTATTCATTTAAGTATGCAAATATAAAACACACTTCCACTACAATATTCCTAATATTGTGGATACAGTTCGGTATTTCATTTTTAGTCCATACATAAAACGAAACACAAGCCATATCAAAATTTCTTAAATAATATCTCTTGAAGGATACTCAAAACAATAATCTCACTTGCTATGGGGTACAATAAAGATCTGGGAAAACGGTTACTGTAAAGTTTATCGTGATCACGGAACTTGATAATATATTTCATATTCCCTATCACAAGACAATCTTAAGGTATCCGACTACTTGCGACAACTTTTTTTTTTTGAAAAAATAGAGATACGGAGATTTTTTTTAATGATTTTTAGATTTATTTAGTATATTTTAAGGAAGACATCCTAAAATTGAAAACAGAATTTTTTTATTATTATTATTAAAATGGGGAAAAATAGGCGAAAATGTACAAAAAAATTACATAAACGGGGCCCGCTCTGTACAAAAATTTTATGAACAAATTCTCAATTTTTCAATTTTGATGTGTTACTTTGTTATTCATGTTTAAAATGACCTTCAGTATAAGAGATATTTAAATTTTTACAAAAACTAGAACACTTTATCTTAGTGATTATATGAAATAGCTTAAAAAAACAGTGATTATTTTCACATAAAGGACTGTAAATTTTAAAATAAAACAGTGACTGATAAATCTGAAGATCAAAACACTTCTACTGTTATACAGAACATACACAAAAAATTTCAGCAAATTATTTTCAAAACTTTTTGAGCAATCGCTGTCCCCGTTTGAGCTTTCCGAAAAAAAACATATTTCCAGTAAAACGCATTTTAACTAGTGTAAAGTTGTGGGATCTGCTTTTACTAAAACACTTGTAGTTTTTATTCCAGTGAACGGAAAATAAAAAACTTGGTATTTTTATTAAGCTAATAAGATGGCCTGTAAAATAAAATTATACGAAAAATTTGTCAATTTTTGAAAAAAATCATGATTTTAGGGTAGTCGGATACCTTAAGAACTATAACTGTTCCAATTCAGAAATATTAATATACATCGTTTCTTATAAATTCTTTCAATAACCTACCAAATTAGGGAACCACAAGTATTAAATAAAGTATTCGGGATGATAATTTGATACATTTTACAGGATATCAACCTTATTAATTTGATATTGTTTCATATAAACGTCACACAAAAGAAAAAAAATGAGCTATTGGCAATGTGTCTCATCATTCTGAACCACGGTCAAGTGACTAGGACAACACTTAAATCGGAAACCCACTCTCCTAATTTCTACACTTAGCCAAAGTGAGGACTTTCTACAGTTTAGCATGCATCAGCCTCGCTACAATAGAGAAGAGGGGAAGTTTAGTCTTTAGTGATACCAAAATTTGACAGAAAGAACATCGGCCATGAGTTTGTAACTATGATCACACTTGGCTGCATTAGATTGATATCGACAATTTCATTAGAAAATTTAAATTTCTTGCAATGAAAAAGTTTTCTTCAAGACAATCGGAGTTGAAGAATAGCTAATTCTTGAAGCTATGAGATATATAAATCGTTCTTTAACAATAGTGCTACTGTTTATCTATTCTTTACCTGGGAATGCAATCCTCGAAACATTTTACATTTCAAAGAAATGTTCTAATTCCACGGAAAATCCAAAAAAGAAAAAGGGGAGAAATATATGAGCTGAATACAAAGTTCTATTATTTTTCGATCGACCTCGAGTGATCTCCAGCCACATCCATATTAAAAACCTGTTAAATAACAATGATGAGCTAAATCATACACACGGAAATGAATCAAACCAGTTGGGGGTAGAGTGGAAGGATTTGTACACGGAACAAGTTTCCATCTTGATTCTTAGAAAATGGGGGTTTGACCTTTACAATATAATATCACTTTCTTAAATAACTCGCCAATTTATAAGTACTGACGATAGGTTTTACATACTACATAGTAATCTGCATTCTTCATTTTTAATGAAATTCCTATCTTTACGAAATTATACAGCAATGATTTGTAAATGGTTGTTCAGAAGCTATATATGTACCCATCTTGACCTTGCAAGGGCTTAGTCCCACCTCCCCCCGTTCACACAATTGATTCAATTCAAATCTCTTGTTTTCTCGACAACTGGAATCCTTGCAATCTTCTTCTGGATGAGGGTAATTTTGGAGTGCTTTGAGACGACAGAAGCACTCGAAAACCAGGGATAATTATATACAGTTGTATATATCCTGCTTATTCCAGTTCATGTGCATTCAACTCAAGATTAAAAGAATACTATCCAAAAAGTTATTAGTATTTAATTTGACTTCTTAAAAAGTAAGGGATTTGCGCATTTAGGATGTTAATACCACATTTTGAGCGTTGAGAAATTATATAACGAGTAATAATTACTATGAGCTAAGGACCATTTTTATTTTATGAATACATTTAAAATCAAGATAGTTTTATAGGAAACCATATTTGTATATAAAGAAAGAGAAGTTAAATCAGATTGCGCCTCTAGTCTAAGAAAAGTCAATATCTGGGGAAAAATTTTTAAAAACTCGATTCACAAGAAAGAAAGCATATTTCAGTTTACCATGTTATTAGGTCTTTGAAGGACTAAGTTTTTGTTCTCTATTTTTATTCAATTCAGCTATTTTTTTAAAAAATGTCAATCGCTTTTAAAGGTCATTTTTACTGCTCCACAACTTTGATCAATTGGTACACTGAAAGACAAATCCCAAAACGGTATATTTTCCACAATTACAATTCACGATTTGTTATACAAATCGTTTTTGCCTTGCAAAGATTTTTCATGTTAATTATTTCAGCAATAATGCTGCTATCTTTTTTATAGTAATAAAAGCAATACTATATTTTTTTAAAAAAAAAATCGTCCCGCTTTAAACTTTAATAATCAGACGAGGGGTACGTCGAAGAGACAGTTAATGAATCTTTGTTTTAAAATACTTAAATAAAATTTGTCGAGCTTATTACCATTCGTTTCTAACGAATACTAGTACAGTTAAATTCGAGAGTTTATAAAAAATTTCTCACTGAAGGTGAAAAAAAATAAAAAAATACACACAGAGAAACAGGCAGTTACAACGTACATACACTCAAGATTCAATGACACCAACTTCCCTTTTGAAAGCAAACTACCCAATATTAGACTCCCCATGTTTAATATTCGTGATTGAAGTATCCTGTCGAAAGGGTTCGATGCACCTAATCAGCGACACTGTCGAAAACAAACACCTCATTAAGCATTCCATTATCCACTTATCTCTGGAAAACATACGAAACGCGACATTCTGAACCCTGCGTAACAATACATGGGACACTCCTCCGACTAACAGTACCTGGGAGGAGTGGGGATTATTAGATCGAGACTGGAAACAATGTGCTGAACTCAGTCATTTCTCAAAAGAATTGATAGTTGGGTTAAAGATGAAGCGATATTCAAATTTTAAAGAGAGGAACCTACTATTTAACATTCTTCCTATCTTAGTTGTCGTAATTAATGATATTGCTGGCGAACGAGTTGAGATGAGAAATGACATGAATAGGTTGCAGAAATGGTTTAGGACTACTTTGCGTCATTTTACTTTGCTATGCGTTTTTTATCGTGATAAGAAAAGGAATAATGTATACTCACATATAAAATAATCTAAACGATCTGTTTTAATATATAAAATACATCTTTTAAATTACAATTAGAGGCACTTTTTCCCCACGAGAAATTTATTTCATAACAATGGCAAATACAAATAAAAAACCAATCGTCTAAATTCATGACGGTCTCAAGATGAATGCAATCACGTGCTCTCTATTGAATTCAAAACAGATATTTGGTTTGTACTTGTTCTTTTGTAGAATTAAGATAATATTTCAAATTTGATAGTTTGGTAAAGATGTTCACTCAAGCATAAAGATTCTTCAAACCAATTCTCAGTTGTTGTTTTTTTAAAAAATTCTTTTATTATATGAGCATTTTTAAATCAAGTGCATTTACCTGAGTGTGTTATTATTGTTGACAAATGTGTATTTTTAAAAAGACAGTTTCTGTAAAAAGCAAAAGAGAAGCGCATGAACAAATTGGCTGGAAACACGCGATTGCATTTATGTGATTATGACGTTTACGACGTCATATGAATTTAGCCCATTGCCTATGCATGCAACTGTATCAAATATCAATACATGTTAGATTAATTGAATAGTAAAATAACAGCATCTGAATAATTTATCAAATGCCAGGCCATTGACCATCAGGTCAATAGGCAAATCACCTGAATAAATAATCTTATCCTCTGAATGAATAAATAAAAAATACATATTTCAACTTCATTGAAAATAGACTTAAAAAAAAATTTTAAAAAAAATCCTTATATTTTATTAAATTATAAACTAAACTCAGAGGCGCAACAGCCCATGAGAGTCAAGGCCTGCTGTGCCCATCTCAATATACGTGACCATTGGGCGCTGAGGTGCATGAGCAGATATCCCGATCAGGTGGTCAGTCTGAAGCGAAGCCCCCAGTGTTTCGTCCCCAAGCTTGGAACTCATTTGTTGACCCACTGAAGGAATGAACGGTTGAGTTGACTTTAACCAGCCCGAGGATAGAACCCCGGACCTGTGGTGTGAAAACGCGATACGCTACCACTCGGCCTCCTTAAATTATATATTACATTAATAAGCTGGCAGACTACTGAACATATCTAATGATTTAATGAGTAAACAAATTTAAAAATTTTCTTAAAACGGAAAAAACAGTTAATTTTTTTATACATAAGATAATAATCATAAGGATTACGTACTCTTAAAAATTTACATTCTTAAGAACAACGAACTGAAAATTTGCACATATCTCTTTTATATTTAAAAAAAAATTTTCTTTTATATATATAAAAGTATTTTTCAAAATACGCGTATAAATTAAATATCTAAACTAGCTTTACTTTTCAATTCCTACTATTAACTCACACTCTCTCTATATTTATTTATTTATCTTGGTGGAATTTTCAATCGTTCATAAAATACATTTTAAAGCGCTCCATTGAGCTGAAATTTTATGTACATGATTATTTTGGATGACAATACAATAATTTAATCATATTTAATAAAAATTAATTGATTAAAACTAATTATTTAAAGAATTACAAATACACAGCCACGTTGGCATTCTTTTTCGCGACTTGTGTCAAAACTTGAAAATGTTTTATTTTCTCACGTTTTAAAGCATTCAGTTGAACTGAAATTTTATACACACGATTGTTTTGGATGATAATACGCTACTTTAATGATAATTAATAAAAATTAATGACCACTTAATGTAGTGGTTCTGTCATATGTATATACATATTTATATTAATTGCAACTATTTAATAAAAAGTAGCTAAAATATAAAATTTTTCTTGGTTGATCTAAGTAGGAAACAACTTAATTTTTTTTCTTTTATAAGCATATAACAGAAAATAGTTTTAATGAGCTTAAAGAAAACTGAAATTGTGTCACGATTTCATAAAGAAAATAAAATCATCAGTCTCTCTTTTTAATTCGGATGTAATAATTACGAAAACTGTTCAGTAACAGGATTTCAAACTAAAAAATTTAAACAAGTTTCTAAATCATCGATAAATTTATACAACTTCTTTATTTAATAAATAACATTAATTTCAAAACTAGTCAAAAGTAATTTCTAACCAAACTAGTAGAAATCTCTTCTTTTTTTTTATGCGACACAGAGGTTTTTTAATAAACCCAACCAATGAAAGCAAAGCAAAAGCTAGAGACACCGAGTTCAAGGATTACCTTTCTTCAGTAAAAGTTGGTTGATTTCCTAAACACGTTTTCGTTCCCATTTTGCAGCTTTCCAGTAAATGAAGTTTCGAAAATAAAGCAAATAATTTCAAGTTCTAAGTGGGGAAAAATGCCGATAGGCTGGTTTGTAAAACCTTGCTGATGCTAACACAACGCGTTCAAACTGCATTTGTCATCCAGGGCTGTCATGCAAGGAAGGCTATTTAAACAAAAGAGAAACCTACAAGAAACGCAACAACCGCTTTTTATTTTGTTTATAAATAATGATATGCATTTTAATTTTAATATTTGATTCTCTCTTTCTCGATCTGTATCCACACGCAACAGCATTTATAATCCGAGACAGACTTTTAACAAAGTCAGCAATGTACAGTACACAATAACCTTTACATCAAAATGGAAAGAATTCAGAATTAAAAATAAATATAATTAATTATAATTCACAACAAATATAATTAATTTTAGAATACGTATTCAAACGGTTGGAGGGGAGGGGGGGTCAGCTATGTTTTAAAAATTTGCGTGAGTTACACATTATATTGTTTTGTTATGAAGCAAACGATAAAACATTCGCAATAAAAATAAAATATTCCCTGAAATTTAATTTTAAGAATTGCAAAACAATTCTAAGTAACTTATTTTTTTTAAAAAAATTAAAACTTCATTCACTCAAAGTGAATTACCGTAAAATACGGCGTATAACGCGCACCTATACTTTCAGGCTGCATTTTTGAATTTTTAGGTATATTCGCCTTATAACGCGCACCCCCTTTTTACGAAGAAACCTGAAATGTACGTGCGCACTGCTCTTATGTTTTGAGGTCATTTTATTCGAGGTATTATTCCAAGCTTTAGAAGAAAAAAATATAGCATACTTCTAAGACTCTACATCTTTTTAAATTCGAATGGGATGACGTTTCTTTTAAAGAAACAGCATTTCGATATATGTAGAAATCTAATTTTTTTTTCTATGCTCATCTTTTTATTTTTAAAGGTCTCATTTTTACACCCTGCGTTTAACGCGCACCCGTAAATTTGGATTTTATTATTTGTGTTAAAAGTGCATCATACGCCGCATTTTACGGTAAGCAGAATCCGTAAATTACAATACTAAGAAAAAAATAATAAATTCAAATTAGAAAATCAAGAATAATGTAAGAAATATACATATAACAAACGATGATCTTAATGAGATTCCAAGTGCTAAATTTTATTTAATACAATTTGAATCAAATTACATGTTTCATCGTTTTTAAATACACATTTATATTAGTTATTGGTTTATTAAAAATTTGAATTTTCTAATTAATAATATTAAATATTCTTAAGTTTATTAATATAAAGTTAACAATAGAAAGTTTTTATGAGAAATAAAGATTTTAATCTGTTTATTTAAATGAGGCTAATGAGGAGCTTATTTTAGGAAAACAGACAACAGTGTAGTACAACTTCAAAATGGATTATCAGCTAAGTCAATAACTAAAGAACAATAAAAGAAACAGCCCAGGCAGAAAGCTAAGTCAATTTTTAAGACGTAAACGCGGAATTAAAAATTCCTTTTTGAAGTTTTCTTCCACGAATTACAATTTAGAAAAGATTTTCACAAGGCCAACAAAATATTCTCCTTTCTTATTTCTTTTAGTTAAACTACCTAGTAAAAATATTTTCTACTGATAATAAAAATCATTGGTGCATACGTATTATACCGTCGACCAATTCACCCAATGAAAAGACGTCGTCAAATGCTGCGATATGCAGCCAATGGCTCCTTCGTATGTGCAAACACAATCTTGTTCGAGCGTAAGATGACAATATTTGGCGACTTCTTTTACTTTGGCGAAATTGGTCAACGGTATAATACGTTAAGCATCAAATCATTTTCCTTTAATTTCTTCCGAATTGTTCCAATAGTCTATAGAATCACACAAGCCAGCGTTTTCTCTTTTCATAATTAGTAATTAAAAACAAAAAGCAGATATATTTTCATTTTTCATAAGATGAGATATATTTACAAAAATTCTTTCTCCCATTTCATAATTAAACAAAAGCAATATTTTCTCCAACTTTGCATAAACATACCTTACATTTCTCTGTAAATAAAAATAATTAGTAGTAAGTTTTGTTTTTTCGCTAAAAAATATAATTAATTTTTTATATATAAACACCAAAAAAACAAATGCAATTTCGAACGAATAATTTTGATGTATTTATAGAGTAACTTCAGTTTTTCCTACGAAAACGTCTAAGAACAAAGTTGAATAATCTGATGACAGGTAAATGCATAAGAGAGCAGCAATTATTTTTTTTCAAAACTGTATTATTAATTTCTTCAGTTAAGGTTATGAAACTCTCAGCATGAAAACCCAATTTTCGATTTCCCTACAGGCATTGATAAAAATAAGAATATTTTCTTATTTCTATTTTGATGTTGGGTCAAAAACCAGGTCAAAAACACCTCTAGGACTTGCAAATTATGTCATTAATTATGAGTAAAAAAATGTAAGGCAGCGATAAACAAATCGGAGTAAGGAGATTAACTATCGTTTCTAATGATTATTCATCAGCGGGAGCGAAAAGAATTTTTTTATTTATGCTTTAAGACTTTTTTTTAACTTTATTTCTTCGAATTTCTAAGATCTTGAAAGAAGGGCGAAAAAAGCTTGTCTCTCAAAAAAAAAGTTCAATTTTCACTTTTTATAAGATGTTGCGGAAAAACAAAAACTTTAAAAAGGAAACAGATATCTGAAATTTTAAAAATACTATTAAAATAACAAAAACTTTTCAAAAAGATTATTAGAGCCATACTAAGTATGTGTAAAAAATAAATATAATTAAATAAAGCAAACTCTTGTTTCCCCAGTTAGTGGCACACGTTTGAGGGGGGGACTAAGTATAATTTATAGAAACAGAATTTTTTTTTCAATTCCTACACTATTAGCTCGCACTGTCTATATATTTATTTATTTATATATTTGTATATTTATTTATCTTGATGGAATTTTCAATCGTTAATAAAATACATTTTAAAGCGCTGAATTGAGCTGAAATTTTATATATAGGATCATTTTGGATGACAATACAATAATTTAATTAAAATTAATTGATTAAAACTAATTATTTAAAGAATTACAAATACAGCCACGTTGGCGACTTAGCGACCATTTTGGCGACTTGTGTCAAAACTTGAAAAGGTTTTTTTCTCACGTGTTAAAGCATTCAGTTGGACTGAAATTAAAAGGACAATACGATACTTTAATGATAATTAAAAAAACTAATTACCACTTAATGTTGTGATTCTGTCCTATGTATATACATATTTATATTAATTGTAACTATTGAATAAAAAGTAGCTAAAATAAAATTTTTCGTTGTTGATCTAAGTAGGACTTGACTTAAAAACTATTTTTTTATATTACTTGTTTCTCCTACACTTAGTTAAGAAAAGAAAGAGGGGCAAATGTTTGATTATGCTTTGCTGTACTTCTCAGAGTATCATTATTGATAATTAAATACAAAGAAATCCCAGATTATCTCTGGCAAATGCCATGCATTAAGCATTGATATATCCCAATGAATTAATTTAAAAATATTTAGATGGAAATGAATTCAAAATATTTCGTTTAAGGAAAACAATTCAATACCTTCTTCCTTTTTTTTTAATTTTAATTTTTAAAATATACAAATTCAAATTTACAGAAAATCTATTTTGCACATCATGAAATTTAAAAATTTTAAATGGGAAACAATACTATAGTATAACTTAATTTACTGTGGATATTATCTTCGCAGCATTAAGAGCAAGTCTAGATTTTTTTATTTTACCACGCACACACGAGAACATTATGTGATCAAATTCCATTAATAGAATATACTCAACAGCTTACAATTATGAAATTAAAACAAAAGAAGAAATATTTTATTCTTTGTTGTCTCACGAATTCTGATGGTGTTACAAAAGCAAAACTATTTTAACTTCCACAAAATACACACTTATCGGAGATTACTTCTCAATGTCTTCTCCAATACTCCATTTGGCAAAGAAAAACCAAACGCATAAATACGTAACAAAAAGAGAACGAAACTTTTTTTATCCACATAACTCTTATAAGCTGCATATTATAAAACACATCCCAAGCACCTATTCTTGAACAGATATCTCACAAAGTTTAATGACGTCTTCAAGGCGATGAAATAAAACAAAGGCCTCACGCCGACGCGATTTTTTCTTCATGTTGTTTTCTTACGTCTACAGACTTATCTGAACAATTACGGCCGAGGGATTTTGCAATGTTATGCAACTCTCTATTTCCAAACTAGCCACTAACAAATTCATTTGATTAGAAAGAGCATCACGCTTCGGTACCCCCGCCTCTATAAGCTCCTTTTACCTGTAGAGAAAACAAGGAATGTGAACTTACAATTATTGCTAAACCATTTGGGATTTTCAACAACCACCTTACATGACCCCAATGAATTCGAGCCGTTCAGTCAACCAAAATACGCCCTTGACATTTCTATTAAGAACTAATTAGTCTCGCATCAATTCAATTTGTAATATTGATTATTATTAGCTATTGATTAGTTTTAAAAACAAAAATCTATCAAAAAATCTCTAAGTAACAATAATTAGAAATATCATGAAAAGTACGTATAATGGATCTTCAAGTACATTCAAGAATAATGCATTTAGTTTTTCAACATGCTTTGTATTTCCTTACATGGTTAAAGGTTATGGATGAAATGACTGAAGAAGCTAATATTTCGAAGACTTGTATTAAGAGCATATTACAAGAAAAGAGCACTGATCGAGACTATATTAGATTTTGTAATATTAAATTATAACATAATATGATGTACACAAATTACAAATACATATATTAAATTGTTAGCAATAATACGTATTAAATTATTATTCAATTTTAAAATTTCTTTCCCTTCCCCTCTATGTCACTAGCAGAAAATAGAATAACTATAAATATTTCGATATTCTATTTTACATTAATGATGCGTTTTAAGTAGTTATAGACACAACTCAACTTATAAATCTAAAGTATGCTCAAACTAAAAAAGTCTATTGAAGGAAATACATCTGAGCAGTGTGGAATTTTCATCATATATATATATTAAGGAGAAAAAACGACTCTCGTGCGCACACACTCATCACGATATCTCTGGAAATATTAGACCTACATACTTGAAATTTGGCAGGTATGTTTATTTTGTTAAGTAGAAAAGGTTTTAAAGAAATCGACTCCGAAGGGAAGAGTTACGAGGTACAAAAGATTAACTTTCATCTATTTTAGAAATTCAAGTATGGTCCTTTTTTTTTAATCAAGGAGCAAAATCTATAAGAACGTTTTTCAATACATAAAAAGCTGAATGATAGCCCTCAGATAAAAATAACTTTAAAACAATTTATAGTCCGACAATATAATGAAAAAAAACCAGCGAAGCAGGCGAGTATCGGCTTTGCCTATCTAATAATCAAAGTGATCTTAAAAATAAATCAATGAGTATAGAGCATTTACATATTTAATAAATGAAGAGGATTTAATACACATGTACAGGCTGATGGATTTTTTTTTAAATGAATGAAAACAATTTGAAACTAATGCTTTTTGCACGAAAATAAAGCAAGTCTACTTATTTAAAATTCCAAGAAAAGTGAATATTTAATAAATTAAAATATTTAAAACTACGTTCTATAACCTTTTCTAAAATACTGACTTCGATATTTGATAATTTAACAATTATTATTATTAGGTAATTAAAATAAAGAAATTTAACACACAAAATATTAGTACAATAAAAAAAAAAAAAAACTTACAAGCTAATACTAATCATATGCGAATAACTGTATAATATATGACACTGCATAAGAATTGTCATCACAAAGCGATTTTTATGGATTTACAAGCGATTTATCTGAAATCGCCTTTACAGCGCCAAATTCAAAATCAAAGCAAGAAAAATGTATGGTATTATTTTTAAATTTTTCGATGTATTTTTAGAAATAAAAGACTTCCAATTACTTAAATGTTGTTTATGATATCAAATGGTTCAATGCATTCGGGCTGTTCGTATTTTTTGTTCACCATTTCTTTCAGTTGAAAAATTGAGTTTCCCATGCAGTTTCCAAGCTCCGATCTGATTTCGTATCCTCCCATCTCGTAGACGATATTTTGTCGTCGTTCGAGCGAGTAGTATGACGGAACTTGAACCGAATTTGCAATTGAAAAAAACCAACTTGTGGGACTAATGGATGCTAAATTTATTGAAATGGAAAGAAACCGCGTGTTAAAAATGCGTTCATGCATTCATCCTTCCGGCACTGTGAGAAGTGAAAAATTAAGGTTTACATTTAAAAAAGCGCGACAAATAGCAAGCAGCGAGGAGCATAAAAGATTTCTCATTGCTTGATAAAATTAGATTGGAAAAATTAAAATGAAAATAATCAGAAAGATAGACATGCAACTTCATTCTCTTATCAAACATATCTGCATAAAAGAAGCATCTGACGAAGGCAGCAAAATTTTACTTCCAAATTAAACGTTACCATCTGTCAGCAAAGTTAATATCTCTCACAAGATTGATTTTAAAAAATCCCACTTATAACCTTTATTAATCCATGTCTATTTGTCTTTATCTGTTGTTTATGACTGTCGAATTTTTCTGTATTTTCACTTATAGTAGTTAAAATTGTTGCAAATTTTACCTAATTATTAAGAATATTTCTCAACCCGACTGCAGAATTTAAAAAACTCAAACTCAGTGGCGCAACAGCCCATGAAGGCCAGGGCCTACAGTGCCCCTCCCAGTATACATGGCCACTGGGCGCTGAGGTGAATTAGCAAATGTCCCGATCAGGTGGTCAGTCTGAAGCGAGACCGCCAGTGTTTAAGTCCCCAAGCAAGCTTGGTACTCATTTATCGACCCACTGCAGTAGCAATGAAAGGCTGAGTCGACCTTGCCCATCCCGGGAATAGAACCCGGACTTGTGTATGGAAGTGTGATACGCTACCACTCGACCACTGGGTCTTTTAGAATTTAAAAAAGGTATTCGAAAATTTGCAGCTTTAAAAAAAAACCCTTTTATAATTTAAAAAAAAATAGAACTGAACAAACACAGCGAGAAATTTCTCGGCAATCGATATCTATTTAAAGATGAGGATTAAAAACTGCCTTTGCCAGACAGTACCAAAATGGAAATTTACAGATTATTCTCAACATAAAAAGATTACAAAATTTATAACGTAAGATAAAAACATGTGCTTCGTAAAGGAACTACCTTTTTTTGGAGCAAATAGTGATTGCCTTGCATTTACATTGATGACAAAGCCGTCGTAAATAAACACATATCTCACTTCTTGCAAAATCTAGATTTGTCTGCAGCGACTTGAGAAATTACTATTGAAATGCAATGAGGATCAGCATTCTCTTTTAGTGCTGTAATTCTTTTCCGGATTAGTTTATTTTACAATACTTTAGACACAGCAATGGGCTAAATTCAAGACGGTCACGTGATAAATATAATCACGTGTTCTCCATTGAGTTTAAAACTGACATTAGACTTGTCCTAGTTCTACTTGTAAAATTTGGATAAAATTTCAAGTTTGGTCATTTGGAAAAGATGTTGGAATATTAAAAAAAAAGTTTTTCAAAACTAAAAAGAAATGCTTTTATTGTGCATGTACTTTTAAATCAAGAGCATTTTATTTACCTACCGTAAAATCCGGCGTATAACGCGCACCCATACTTTCAAGCTCCAATTTTTAATTTTTAGGTATATTCGCCGTATAACGCGCACCCCCTTTTTTATGAAGGAATCTGAAACCTTAGTATACAGTGCTCTTATGTTTTGAAGTCATTTATTCGAGGTATTATTCCAAATTTTTGAAAAAAATAGTATACTTCTAAAACTACATCTCTTTTAGTTCATAAAGCAAGTTAATTTCTTTTAAATAAACAGTATTTCGATACAAATAGAAGAAAAATTTTTTTTATGTTAATCTCTTTTGTTATTTTTAAAGCTATCGTTTTTATTCCCGGCGTATAACGCGAACCCTTAAATTTCCATGTTATTTTTTGTGTTAAAAGTGCGCGTTATACGCCGGATTTTACGGTAAGTGCTTTTTATAATTACTTACAATTACATACTTTTAATAGAATCTGCAAAAAGCAAAAGTTGGCAACAACGAAGCACATGAATTTAATTGACTGAAACGCGTGATTGCATTTACAATGTGAATATGACGTTACATAAATTTAGGAACTGATTGGCTGTAACACGTGATTGCAATATCATGTGACTATGACGTCACATGAATTTAGTCCATTATTTTATTTCACGAGGATTAAAACATTCATTTCAATGATATATATTGTAACTCTGACTACAAAACAAACATCTTACACATTTTTGCAGAAAACAATGAAATTTTTACTCTAGCAACTGTATATAAATATCTCATCACAATTATAAGGAATGGAGCTAAATTTTACATAATTGAAAGCAATATTTATAATGAAAAATAACACATTTCACTTAAAGAACTAATGACAATACCTGCATTTTCGCAGAATGAATAAAAGTTATTGTAATTCTGCAGGTTTCTTTTGAAGTACAGATCTTTTCCACAAATACAAATTTAACATACGCATTTTACATTTATACGTTACATGAAAAACACGTGTTTATATAATACATTACATAAAAGACAAAAGGAAAAGAGTTAAGTGACTCATTACTTAAACCAAACAAAGCAATCTATGCTAAACACAATTCGTATTTATTCAGTCACCCAAACGCGATTTATATTACAGGAAACTTAAAATTGTATCATAAATACTCCGTCCTTCGGCAAAAACACATAACATACTCCATCACGTTTTTCTCAGAACTCCCAAACATAAAAGCCGTATTATGTTCAGGAAACGGGAAGTTTTTCTCCCAACCTGTGTAATGAGAATTAGATTGGGTTTGGGTACGTGAAAAAACAAGTGTGCTGATTTAACGACTTAACGTTAGATCGTAACCTTCGTATCCAAGGTAACACTCTTTGCTACATAGAGGTGATTTTCCCATAGTAGGAAAAAAAAAATTGGGTAAAATAAGCGTGAAGTTAACTTTCGGAGAACCCTACCCGGTAATGAGAGAAAGATAAGACTAGGAAGTAAAAACAGCACCTCATATGTTGTTGATAAAGTTGACACAAGCGATGAGAATACACGATATGTACAGTGATAAAAAGAAATATCATGTAAAGAAATACAATGAATATTACTTAAGGTATCCGACTACATTCGGAACCGTGATTTTAAAAAAGCGCATAAATGGATAATTTTCATGATATTTAGTGTCACTTAGATTAGAATGCATGTATAAAATTGTTTTAAGGATATTTTGATAAAAAAATTATTTAAATACAATATTTCGGTAAAAAATTAATTTAGAATAACCTTTTTTCAAAATGTTCTCCTTTTGTGAAAAATGCTTCTATTATAATAATATTTTGCCTGTTTATAGCTCAGACCTCTGTACAGAGTCTCAACAATGATTTTTGAAAAATTCACATTTTCAGAGTTACAACCATTTGAAATATATATATAATTATCGGCGTTTTTTTCTTAAAATTTCTCCCCTCTGTTGTCGTAAAACATGGATAAACCCACTTCTAAATTATATATTTCAAAAATTCTAGTTGAGCCTCTGTACAGAGGTCTGAGCTATATACAGGCAAAATATTATTATAATAGAAGCATTTTTTCACAAAAGGAGAATATTTTGAAAATGGGTCATTCTATGTTCATTTTTTGTCAAAATATTGTACTTAAATATTTTTTTATTGTAATACTCTATTCTTAAAACCATTTTATATACATTTTCTAATCTAAGTGACACTAAATATCATGAATATTATCTTATATGCGCTTTTACAAAATCACGGTTCCGAACGTAGTCGGATACCTTAAAACGAAATTAAGGGGACTGAAATATATTTTCGTGTTGAAAGAATTTTGTGCAAAACAATATTGAAAAAAAAAATTCAACAGAATTAAGTTTATTAGAGTATATTATATTTACATAGATAAGAGTATATGCATGCATTTAATGCATATCAATGAAACAAAAGGATTCACAAGACCTAATTTAATACAAAATTAAACAAGTTTTTGAAAAACATTGGGTTTTTGGAAAATTATCTGATATTTTTCTTTGCAATTGTCAACAAACAATTCGATGTCGTCCATTTTGTTATTCCTTTCACCATTGGTATGTGCATCTAAATAACTGAACATACTTTTCACGATGTTCCTTATTTCGGATGAAGTAGGGGCAGGAGCTGAATTATTCATTTCATTTTCGTCGTCGGAATTTGCATAAAATGATATTTTGAGTTTTCAACAAACTCCAAAATGTCTTTGTCTGCCATAATTTGAGCTGTACACAAATTATCGCCATCTACTGCAACGAATTCTTCGATGATTTGGTAGGACAGTCCAATCCGGATAGTGTTTTTCGCGTATTTTGTTCATTCCCATAGGGGAAATCTTTTCCGAGTTATGCGATTTTTGTTTCGTGTTAAGAAAAAAAATGCAAGAAAATAAATAGCAGTTTGTCGGAACCGTAGTATTATTTCGTGTTAACCGATATTTCATCTTAAGCGTTTTCGCACTAATCGTATTTTTCTGTATATGCTTTCCATCCTCCCAAGTAGAAAATTTAGTAAGCAGTTTAAATTTTGAAATTTTCGGTTCAATTCCAACATATTTTACTATAAATGTAGGGAATGTGTACATAAAAGACGGAATAGGTTGGAATAATTTCATATATGAAGTTGCATAAAAGAGAACAAAATATTGATGTTCATTCCTAACAAAAGTTTAAAATATGCATTTTTTTATAAACAAAGTTTTTATATCAAAAATCTTATAACATATAAACTTACGCTTCTCTAAATAAAATATTCTGGAATCACTAATATAAATATACAAAAAATTGATTTAAACTTAAAGTGCTCAACTTCAAAAACATCTTTTAAAATTATATATCTATCTTACAGAGTTCAACGGCTATTTCAAATTAGTCAATGTGAGTGAATAAATAAGAGAACCACATGGTATTTACGAGTATAACGCGGACTTTTAACACAAAAAATAAGATCGAAATTTACGGGTGCGTATTATACGAGGAGTCTAAAAATGATAGCTTCAAAAATAAGAAAGAGATTAGCATAAAAAAAAAATAAGATTTCTACTTTGATTGGAATGCAGTATATTTAAAAGAAATGAAATATCTCCTAAACTTAAACGGTTGTAGTTATAGAAGTATATCATTTTTTAAAATTTTGGTATACTTCGAATAAAAGACTTCAAAGCATTAAAAACATTGTACATGTACATTTCAGGTTCCTTCGTAAAAAAAGGGGGTGCGCGTTATACGGTGAACATACTACAAATTAAAAAATGCAGCTTGAAAGTATAGACGCGTGTCGTACACGCCAGATTTACCATTTTTGAAATATTTAATATGAGATTCCACCAATGTGAATTTATTATTTTTTTAATGAAAAAAAAACTGTCAATTTATCAGATACATGTTTTCGCCAATTACTGTGAATGCGATATCCGAAACATGAACGAATAACACTTTTTAAAAACGCTAGAAAATTCTTTAAAAAAAGGAAAAGAAAGGTCTCGTTACAATTTTTACAAGTAGAAACAAATTATTTATACGGCGCATAACGAATACAGATAGAATGACATAAAAAAGCAGGCAGTAATCCTAAAGAATTATTTTTCTCTTCAGATGTTGCTACATACAGCAGGTTAAGAATAACCATATTTTCATCAAGTTCTTAGGCAAAAGATGATAGCATTAAAAAAAACTAGTTCACCTCTAAGACTAAAAGTGGCTTTTATTTCATGTTGCACAATATTCCATATATTAGACCTCTGTTCTTTTTCCTTATGAGGGTCAGTGCTTGGTAGGAGACCGATTCGGAATGCAGAATTTTTCTCGGTGAGAGAGAGCTTATCGCATTCGATTAATTATACGATACGGCGCGCGTTCTATTACATAATTCATCGTGCGAAACATATCAAAGAATTTCTTTCAAATCTCTCCCAGTTTGGGGTTCACTTGAAAACAACGGGAGAGAAGGAAGGAAAAAAGAACATTTGTAGCATTTGCAGCGGTACCGATACCGTGCCAAAACCAGCTGCATCCCGCCGAACTCAGACTGGAAATGTTCCCACAAGCGGCTATATCCGGACAATTGTGGAAAATGTCGAACTGTACAAATATGTCACGACAGCCATGCCACAGGAACAATGTGGATGGAGTTCAAGAAAAGAGAACAATAGGCCACATGGAGAGATCGAAAGTGAATTTCAAAAAGGAAAACCGGAAGCAGTATGTGGACCATCTTTCACAGTATGCATTAATTAGCAGTTCTTGTGAGGTGACAGTCGTATGTATTCAAACGGCTGGCGTTCTATTCTTTTATTTGTGTGATTGTATTTCAAAAAAAGTAAACCAGAAATTTGTTCTAGTAAGTTTTCAAGAAGAAATATTAGAATCTCCCTTCATTCAAGAGAGATCTGAGCTGATTATTTAAATATCTATGCGTGAACCAATAAATAATAGTTAACACGTCTTACCATGGGCTATCAGAAGAAAACGTACGATGCGATTCCAAGTTTTTATTTTGTCCTTTCTTGATTGATTGATTGATTGAATATTAACGTCGCACTGTTCAGCTACACGAGGGCTTTTGGCGACGAACCACGTAATTTTGAACCATGGTCAAGTGACGTGGACGACACCTGAGCTGGCACCCCCTCTCCTAACTACCACACCACACCAGCGGGAGGACGTTTCAGCTCTCGACAGATTTAACGTGCATCGCTTTAGTGGTACTGGGCTCGAACTCGTGACAAGGCAAACCACGATCCGATACCTATACCACTCGGCTACCGCAGCCGCTTGTTCTTTCTTGAATAAAACCACTTTTATGAGACATTATTCACACACAAGGCCATTGGATTTAAAAAATACAAAACAGAAACGACAAACTCAAATAATTATAATAATGGCGATGAGATTTTCCGCAAAATACTTATAGAATTATAAAGAATGAGAGCGTGTACATATTTAAAAAAAGACAAAACATAAGTGAATGGTATAAAATTACTTATAATGTACTTTTCTGTTTGATATTCGCTTAGATGAATCTTATATTTGTCATAGTTACATGAAAACCAAAGCATTTAATAAATAAAGAACATATTCTATATATTTTATTAAATAATACAAAGAGAATTAAAATATAACACAGAAGTCAAATCCAATTGCAAAAAAATCTCTCATTAAAATGATTCATATATCATCTTGTATAACATTTCAATGAGCAGCACGTAGAAAATCCTTTCCAATAGTTTTTTCTTTTTTTTTTTTAAAGTCATTAATGGTATAAACTACAGATTCTCAACAGGGTCAAGGTGAACCCCTTAGGGTATATGGAAGTTATAAAACGGTCCACAGTATTCCCGGGAACGATGAATTAAAATTTGATTCAATTTTTAAGGATTGTAATTATTAGATAACAATACACGTTTTTATGCTAAGATGTAGTATACGTTTGCAAAAGAAAGTGTGATTCACACATCTAAAGCAGAATGCCATAGTACAAATATAACAAACCTAATAAACTCTATATCTTCAATTATGTTTAATTTTTTGTGCGCAATTATTAGCATTATAAGATGATTAGATTAAATGTAGTTTACTTTTAAGAAAATCGTGTGTGGGAAGAGATCTATGACGACAAGGATTCTTCTAAAAGTGGTCGATGTCGAAAAGTTTGGGAATTCCTGGTAGTCTCCCACTTCTGTCTTTATTATAAAGACAAGTGAATCTGATATGATTTCATTGGATTGAATTTTATATATAACTATTTCATAAACGAAAGGTAATGAAAATTTAAAAATGACGATAAGACACACGAAAAAGAGAGAGAGGGTGGTAAATTTTTTTATATATATAAAACATCTCCCAGCTCAGGAGACTGAGAAACTACCCGATTACGTGTATAAATCGAATCAAACAGCATCTATTCCAAAAACAATGATATACAAAGAATTTCTGTTTGGAATTTCTTCCAAACAAGGCCAGGCAGGCGACCTTACAATGACAACGCAATGAATTAATATCTGTCAAAGAACATCAGGTTTTGAGTTGTGACTAATACGAATCATCATATGTATCATTATACACTTAACATATAAGAGAGTTACGCTTAATACAATCAAAGGGAACACGTCACATCATTCGTGCAAAAGCCTTATTTTTACTGAAGGACTTGATACTGAAATTGCTATTGAACCTCATTCTGTCATTTCAGAGACATTCCGAGCGGAGGGGTGGAAAACATTCCAGTTGAAACCAGAGAGGATGATCAACGACCAAAATTGCTTTTTGCTCGTTCTGAGTAAACCGAGGCAAATCCCCAAACATAGTTTGGAAGACAACGAGATGATTAAATGGACGTTAGATTAAAGCCCATCGCTGCTGAGGCTATCTCCGACGGACAGGCGCCAGGACCGTGTCTTCATTAATATGATAAATTAGCGTTTGGACTTCGCTGGTGAAGGGTTCAAGACTGCGCCTTAATCTTGCGCTGACTTATTTGCCTTTTTTTATTTCAGGACCGCCTTAGAGTGAGCGTCATTTTGTGAAACTTCAAGCTATAATTAAATGGCAAAAGGACAGTGAAATACTATTATGGAATTGCATAACTTACAGATTTGCTTTCCAAGGTTGTTAAAGTTTGAATAGAGAAAGACTCGGGAGAATTTGGCATTGCAATATCCTATTATCTCGACAATAAACATAATTTATTCAAATACCTGAAAATTATCTTTGTATTTATAACATCAAATACAGAATTAAACTATAAAAAATTATTAAAAACACTTAATAGACATTTAACACTATCGAAAGGCTCAATTATATTATTAAAACTGTAATTAATTTTAGATAGCCGATTACTTGAAAAAAAAAAGAGTTTTCTCGGTGAAATTCATTTATAAATTATCGTATTTATTCGAATCTAAGCCGTACTCGTAATTTTTAATCACGGTCAGGAAATCGAGCATGATACTGACGGGCAGAGCAATTCCAGGTTCATGTATGTTGTTAAAAATTTTTAATACTGGTGAAATAAATTAATTACTCACTTATTAGTCCTCATATTTAATTTTTTAAAATTTCGTTTAAATATTGGGTATAGATAACCCTTTTAAAACTATTTTTTCTTCTTCACAAAAACGTGTCGAGAATTTAGGGTGTGACTTAGATTTAAATAAATAAGGTAAATTTAATCAAGTACTGTAAAATTCAGCGTATAACGAGCACTTTTAATACCAAAAATAAGATCGAAATTTATGGGTGCGTGTTATACGCCGGGTATCAAAATGAGAGCTCCAAAAATAAATAGAGATGATTATAGAAAAAAATTAAGACTTCTACGTATATCGAAATACTGTTTCTTTAGAAGAAATGGCTTTCCTCTTTAAAGGGTAGTAGTTCTAGAAGTATACTAACTTTTATAAAGCTTGAAACAATATCTCGAATAATTTACTTGAAAACATAAGAATATTACACACGTATATTTGAGATTTCTTCGTAAAATAGGGGGTGCGCGTTATACTGTGAAAATACCAAAAAATTAAAAATTGCAGCTTGAAAGTATGGGTGAGCGTTATACGCAGGATTTTACAGTAAATAAAAATAATTATTAGCTTGATCTTTCAATCATTCATTACACATATTCATAAAAGCATTCACATTTGAATGCCTCCACACATTTTGGATACTGCATGAATATTTTTCGATTTTTCCCCCTAGAACATATAGTTAACATTGAGTTCTCTACATTACGGAGAAAATTTGAAAATCATTTATAAGAGTAAATACTTCTAATACAATGCACTTTATAAAATTTTAATACTCATTTTTGTATTAGCAATCACAATCCATCATACTTTTATAAATATCTTTTTTTGTTCTCATATACAAATAGAAATTGGATTTTTTTATTATTAAACCTTCATTTAAGTTAGCTTAGAAATCAGCCATCACTCTAGCTTCTGCGCAAGGATACAATATTTGGGTCATATTTGGAAAATTGGGCGTAACCCTTCAAAGACCACACCTTTATCACTTTTCCACTTCGAGAGGTCGAAATTAAAAAGTCATAAAAACGAAAGATCTTGATTT